>JADRCD010197035.1:0-28858 GCA_019843815.1 Montemys delectorum | reverse complement strand
TTTTTTTTTTTTTTTTTTTTTTTTTTGAGACAAGGTTTTTCTGTGTAATTCTGGCTGACCTGGTACTCCCTTTTTAGACCAGGCTGGCCTTGAACCCCAAGACATTTGCCTCCGGAGTACTGGCCCTGTTTTTCTAGGTTTTGTTGTTGTTGTTTGGTTGTTTGTTTGGTTTCTTTGGCCTGGACAAGGTCTTACTGTGTGGTCCTAGCTGGCCTTGAACTTCCAGTATAGACCAAGCTTGCCATGAACTCACAGAAGTAAATCTGCCTCTGGCTTCTGAGTGCTAGGGTGAAATCTGAGCGCTACCACAGGTTTATTTTATTTTCTAACTATGTGCATGTGTACATGTGCACATGTGCATGTACGGGTGTGTGCATATGAGTGAAGGAGCCTACAGAGGCCCAAGAGGAAGCCAGATCCCCTGGAGGAGGAGTTACCGGTAGTTCTGAGCTCCAGTGCTAGGAATCAAACTCAGGACCTTTGCAAAAGCAAGGCAGGCCCTTCCTTACCACTGCTCATCTCCCCAGCTGCTTGCTGAAGTTTTTACATAAATGTTAACAAATTATATTGATCAGAAGGTTTTGTGTGTGTGTGTGTGTGTGTGTGTGTGTGTATAGTATAGTATAGTATATTTGGCTTAGAGGATGAATTAGAAAACATTCCCTCCTGTTTTGAATGTCAAATTCTAGTGTTAAAGTCTCTTTGAAATGTTTGCTGGCATCCACTAGCAAAACTTTCCTGTCTTGGGGCTTCTTTTGGGTGTGATAGTTCATTTACTGATGCAAAACCTATCAGTTGAAGCATATTTAGAATTTACTCTTTCTTCTTTGTCTTTGCTTAAATATATATATAATATACATATATTATACAACTATATATAAATATATCATATATATATATATATGTTACCCTCAAACAGAACATTCCATTTAGATTTATTTATTTTATATATGTGAGAACACTGTAGCTGTCTTCAGACAACAGCAGAGAGCATTGGATTGCATTACAGATGGTTGTGAGTCACCATGTGGTTGCTGGGAATTGAACTCAAGACCTCTGGCAGAGCAGTCAGTGCTCTTAACTGCTGAGCCCTCTCTCCAGCCCTGTCTTTGCTTTTGTTTTGTTTCATTTTTAATGGTCCTAGGGGTTTGGACCCAGGATTCATATCTAATGTACAAGCACTCCACCAATGAGCTACAGCCCATCCCAGTTCCACCTGTTCCTTCCTAATCCAGTCTCAGCAATCAGTGTCTCTAAGCCTCAGTCTCATTCACATAGAACATCTAATTGCCCAATGTGTCCTGTGCAGTGTTTCTGACCATGCCCTCACCCCCTCTGCTCCGCTGAGCAGCAGTGGACCCTGCTTCCATTATTGATTTAGTTATTTGCCTTCACTTGTTCCATCAGTCTGGATGAAGACTTGCCAGATTTATTGATTTTTTTTTTTCAAAGAACTAACTTTTAACTTTATAGCTGTGCTCTGTTGTGTTTCTCTCCTGTAATCACTACCATCATGCTATATCTCTATCTCTATATCAGTGTCTTCCACCTGCCCAATAGAGATGGAGTTTGCTCTTCTCGTAATTCTGGAAAATAAGAAGTCAGCTTATTAACTTGAGATTTTTGGTGGTGGTGGTGGCGGTGGCGGTGGTGGCGGCGGCGGCAGCGGTGGTGGTAGTAACGGTGGTAGTGGATTTTGAAGACAGGGTTTCTCTATATAGTTCTGACTGTCCTGGAACTAGCTCTGTGGACTAGGCTGTCCTAGAACTCAGAGATCCACCTGTGTTTGCCTCCCGAGCTGGGTTAAAGGTGTGCACCATCCTACCCACCTGAGGTCTTCCTTTTTCAAGGCAGGCATTTATACGACTGGAGAGATGGCTCAGCAGTTAGGAGCACTGACTGCCACAGAGAATGAGAATTTGGTTCCCAGTACCTACATGGCCACTCACAATCCTCTGTAACTCCAGTTCCAAGAGATCTGAGTCCCTTTTCTGGCCTCTTTGAGTCCTGTGCACACATGGCACACACATATACATGTAGGTAATTACACATAAAGTAAAAATAAATCTTTAGGCACGAAGTTATCTTTCTAATGCTGTGGTAAAGCATTCAGCAAAGCAACTCATAGAAGAAAGGATTTATCTGAGCTGTGGTTTCAGAGGGATAAGAGTCTGGCATGGTGGGGAAGCTGGGGGCAAGCAGCAGACATGGTGGCAAGAGCAGGAAGCTGAGAGCTAACATCTTCAAATGCAGAGATAGCAAACTGAGGCTTTTTTTCTCAGTCACCTCCAGTGAAACACCTCCTCCAGCGAGGCCACACCTCCTGAGCCTCACTAAACAGTACCACCAACTGGATACTAACTTGCAAGTATCTGAGCCTGTGGAGGCCTTCCTAAATCCAACATTACATTTATGGCTACACTATTGACCAAGAATTGCTATTTCTACTAAATCCTTTTCGTTTTAAGGACCAATTTGAAACTTTAGTCATTTCTTAATGTACTTTATCTTTTATATGTATGGATTTAAGACTATATCTTGGTTTTCTTTCTTCTTCTTCTCCAGTTCTCTAAAGGTGATCTCTGAGAGATTGCTTTGATTAGATACTGTTTTCCTGATATGTTTGTTTTTCTTTTTAAAAGATTGTTCAGATATGTGGGGTGGTGGTCTGTTCAGGCAACCTGGTCCAGATCAAGTAAGAGGTCTGGAACCCCGGAGACCTGGTGGATGGTAATTTCTGCCTACATGGGACAGAAGGTGTTCATCCATGCTTCCTGGGCCCCTGGTTCCTGTGGCAATCACAGGCCCCACATCCCCACATTCCCCCCTCCCACAGGAAAGGTGTGTGTTATCACGTAGACATTGCCCTAAGCTCCCAGCATTCTAGCTGGACCCTACCCCCAGTCATTTGACCACAGCTAGGTATGCCCCCGCCCCACAGGCAGGTAGCCCAGCCCGCAATATAAGCAAACTTCCCCTCCCCTCTCTCTTCCCTTCTTCTCCTCTTCTCCTCCTCTTCTCCCTTCCCCTCTTTCTCTCTCTCCTCTTCTCTCCTCTCCTTCTGCTTTCTCTCTCTCTCCACATGGCCATGGCCAGCCTATCTTCTCTCTCTTTCTCCTACAATAAAACATCTTACAACCATGCACTGCCTCCTTTCAACTAGACACATGCCATGTGGACCATGCGCTTGTAGCTGCCCCTGCCCTCCTTTTCCCTTCAGCTCAGGATGTACTGAGCTGTCCTGGGAGCCTCCAATTCGTTCTCAGCTCCTCTGCAGTGTCCAGTGTCGCCTGTGACTCCCAAGGAACAAGAACCTGTGACTCCCCTCAACTGTCCCCCACCTGCTCTTCGCTCTCTGAGGACTGGGATACCAACGCTCATCCAGCAGAGTTGGGGCACACAGCGGACAGACACCTGTGTGCTCCTGACCAGAGCACCAGAACTCTGGTGGGACATGGGTCACTCTTTCCCAATCCCTTTCATATGCCACCCCCAGTGGTGTCCCAGTGTGCAGCGAAGCACTGCTGCCCGGTTCACCACCTGCCACCTGCAGCCTGGTGGTGGATCGTGCCATGGCCGCAGTGGTGAGCGCAGGGCCTGACACCGATACAGACTGGAGAGATGGCTCAGTGGTTAAGTGCACTGACTGCCCTTCCAGAGGTCCTGTGTTCAAGTCCCAACAACCACATGGTGGCTCACAGCCATCTGCAATGGGATCCAGTGACCTCTTCTAGTGTGCAGGTGCACATGTAGACAAAGCACCCACTCAAAAAGTACATAAACAAATAAGCCTTTAAATTGTTTAGATATTTAACTAATTTTATGTATATGAATGTTTTGTCTGTGCACCACACGCTGGGATCTACAGAGAGCAGAAGAGCATCAGATCCCCTGGAACTGGAGTTACAAACAGTTGTGAGCTGCCATGTGAGTGCTGGGAACCAGATCCTTGTCTTCTTTAAGAACAGCAAGTAACCACTGAGCTTTCTCTTCAGGTCCTTCCTTAATTTCTTTGTAAAGGCAGAGTCTCACTATGTAGCTCAGGCTGCCTGGAACACTCTATCCTCCTGCCTCAGCTTTCTGTGTACTTGTGTCACCAAGTTCAGACACTATATCAGGATCCAAAGGCCACAAATAACTGTGTTCTCTCTCTCTCTCTCTCTCTCTCTCTCTCTCTCTCTCTCTCTCTCTCTCTCCCCTTGTCTCTCTCTCCTCCCCTCCATCCTCTTTGATTCTGTATAAATCTCCTCTTATTAAACTATGGCTTCATACTTTCACCATCTTCTGATGGTCATTCATTAGACCCATGGTTTCATGAGGTTTGAAAAACAGTAGCTCTTTATCCTTTTTTAAAGATTTTATTTATTTTATGTATATGAGTACACTGTAGCCATACAGATGGTTGTGAGCCTTCATGTGGTTGTTGGGAATTTAATTTTGGACGTCTGCCCACTCCGATCAACCCTTCTTGCTCTGGTCAGCCCCACTTACTCCGTCCCTGTTTGCTGTGGCCCAAAGATTTATTTATTATTATAGATAAGTTCACTATTGCTGTCTTCAGACACACCAGAAGAGGGCATCAGATCTCATTATAGATGGTTGTGAGCCACCATGTGGTCGCTGGGATTTGAACTCAGCAGTCTCTGGGAGAGCAGTCAGTGCTCTTACCCGCTGAGCCATCTCACCAGCCCGGCTCTCTATTCTTTGTTTGCATTTATTAATGGATGCATCTTAGTCCAAAAAGAACATCTTTGGTTGACTCTGTGTTCTCTGTTCTGGCCCCAGCAGGTCTGCATTTACCTCCTTGCTTCTAGTACGAGACTTTAATACTGTTGACAAGATGCAGTCTCTAAGTTGCCCAGGCTGGTCTTGAATCCCTGGGCTCAATCGATCCTCTTGCCTGAGCCCTCCCAAGTTAGAACTACAGATGTGCACACTCTAGCCAGCTGTGAAAATCGTTTCTAATTTGTTCTTTTCATTTCTTCCAGACCTGCAGATTGTCTTTGGGTGTAAACTGTCAGCTGCCACTTCATTTCTTCCTTGATTTTGGTTTTGTTGTTTTGAGGCAGAGCCTGGCTGGTGTCAAACTTCCTACGTAGTGGAGGATGGCTTTACACCCTGACCACTAGAGTCTGCCTCTGGAGCCCAGAGCACCAGCTCTACATTTGTGCACTACCAAGTTCAGCATCTCGTCTAACTTGAAAGGCCTAGAGTTAGGCTCAAATCTTTTCCCGTTCTATCACCCCTTCCAAGAAACTATTTATATTTGCTTATCTGTTTCGGTGAAACAATGAGTTTATGGGAGTTATTTGTAGGTGAGAGGTTACTGGCAAGACCAGGAAGACTCCAACCCAGCAGCATCTCCCAGCCCACTCCATCAAGGGCACGAGTCACACAGGCTGCGGCCCTGCAGCTCTCTGATGCAAGGCAGCTCTACCTGATTCTTTGGTTTCTAAAAGTCATACATTCATAAGCTACCTAAGTCCTGGCATTTTAAGAAGCCCACATCATAATAAAACACCCCTCTACATTTCCCCCTTTTTAACATTAAAAATGTTCAAATATTTAATAAAATATTTGATTTTATTTTATAGAGGTAAAGTTTCTCTGTAGCCATAGCTGTCCTAAAAATCAATATATAGACCAGGATGGCGTTGAACTTAAAGAGATCTGCCTGCCTCCGCCTCCCAAGTGCTGAGATTAAAAGCATATGCCACTCCCAGCTGACAATTTACTGTACACCGTTACACCCAGCCCATCAAATATTTTAAATTGTAAAAATTGAATTTATAGGGTCTGGAGAGACAGAGAGACAGCTCAGTGGTCAAGAGCACTTACTACTTTTTCAGATAACCCAGGTTTGGCCCCCAACACCCATATCCGGTGGCTCATGCCTGCCTTTAACTCTAGTTCCAGGGGATCTTATGGGGCAGCACACAGGTGGTACATGCAACCTCCTGCAGGCACACACCCAAACATAAGAAATAAACAAATCTTCTGTTTTAAGAAATGAGTTCATGGGCTGAGGAGAAGGCTTGGTGATTTTGAGAGCATGTACTGCTCTGACAGAGGACCTGAGTTTGATTGCCAGCACCCAGGTTGAGCAGCTCACAACCACCTATAACTCCAGGGATTCTGACACGTCTAGCCCCGTGGACACCGGTACTGATGCCCACCCACCCACACCCATCCTGCCGGTTGTTAAAGTTTCTCATGGTTCTGACGACATGGGACTTGTCATCAGAACATGTCATGAGGACATGGAAGTCCAAGAAATCTTCAGGGGGCTGTTGTAGACATGACTGTTCTACCCCACAGCACTGGCTTCATTGTCCCCTGTCACGGAGACCAGTCGCTCTTCCTTCTCTTGGTTCAATTGTGAGATAGTTTAACACTACCAACATGATAGGACCTGGAGTCCTCGAGAAGACAAGCCTCTGGACATGCCTGTTAGGGCGTTCCCAGACTGGGTTAATCAAGGTGAGAAGATGCCTCCTAAACGGGAGAGACATCATTTCACGGGCTGGAGTTCCAGACAGAGAAATGCAGAAAACAAGTGGCGCCCCAGTGTTCATCTCTCTGCTTCCTGGCTGTGATCTCAGTGTGAGCAGTGGCCTCATGCTCCTGCTGCTACACCCTCCCCACCATGATGGGTGGTACCTGAACCATAAGCCAAAAATAAACCCTGCCTCCTTAGTTTCTCTTGTCTTTTGTCCAAAGGCAGGAAAAGTTACCATTTCAAAAGACGCAAGGAGCCCTGAGGTTGCTTGGAGCCCTGGCCTCTGAGTTAGTGAGCTGTCTTCTTCTGCAGAAACCTCCTGCCTCAGAAACCATGAGCTCCAAACCTGCAGAACTCAGAGTCAGAGTAACAGACATACTGAGTGTCTTAGCTGGTACCAGCATAGTGGGGTATTCCTGTGACAACCTGATCATGTTTTGGGGAGGACTGTGGAAGGACTTTAAAACTTTGAGCTAGAAGAGCAGTCACTGGCTGTTAAAAACTATGTGAGATATTCTGTAGGAGCTTGGAAGATCATGTTGAACAGTGCAGAGATGGAGGCCTGGCTTGTGAAATTTCAGAGGGAAGATTAAAGACTCTTATCAGGGCCATGTTGTTTTGATTGTGAAGATTCTGTGGTTCTGGTTGGCTGGAGCTGAAGTATCAGCTGTGATTAACAAGATACCAGAACTACTAAAGAGAGAACTTTACATTGCTGGGACTATTGATGCTGGTTAGCTGGAGCTAAGAAATTAGCAGTAATTAAAAAGAGACCAGCATCATTGAGGTGATATCTTCTGGGGAGTGGTTTCTGAGAGCACAAAGAGGTTGTGTTCCAGAGATAGCCAAGGTTGTACCTTGTGCTGCAGCAGGACTTGGTAATGTGTAAGTCACCCAGGTGGTACTGGTTTTGACAGCACAAAGTGGTCATAAAGAGCAGCTGAGGCTTGGCACAGTGAGAAGCCATGGAAGGTCATTGGTAAAGGTGAAGCCTCAGTTTGTTTGTAATTGATGGCCCAGGACTAAAGGTGTCATGCAAAGGAGTTGAGGCTTGGCACCATGAAGACAGTCTATGAGAGGCTATTGGTAAAGCCTAGTTACAGCAGTGTTTTGGGAATGCCAATACCATGCAATGACCACCAAGGACAGCAGCAGCAGTGGAGTATAAGCATCTGGAGCCCAGAAGACAAGATGTGTGCTACAAAGGGCAGAGCTGGAGAAGTGACCAAAGCCCTTAGAGGAGCCCAGAAGATCGTGAGTTAGATTCCAGACATTGGTTTTGCTTTTGATTGTAACTGTGCCCTGATATTTTTCCCTCTTGAAGGAAGAATGTATTTTAGTAGAGCCCACAGTTAAGAGACTTTGAATTTTAAAAAAATATTGGACATTTTAAATTGATTGAACTTTTAATATGTAAAGACTGTGGGACTTTAGATCTTGGGGATGAATAAAAACATAAGGGTTGAGGCTTAATAGTGATGTGTTTGTGTGTGTCAAGTTGACAAGGGGTCAATTGTACTGGCTAGTTTTGTGTGTCAATTTGACACAGGCTGCAGTTATCACAGAGAAGGGAGCTTCAGTTGGGGAAGTGCCTCCATGAGACCCAGCTGTGGGGCATTTTCTCAATTAGTGATCAAGGGGGTAGGGCCCCTTGTGGGTGGTGCCATCCCTGGGCTAAAAGTCTTGGGTTCTATAAGAGAGCAGGCTGAGCAAGCCAGGGAAAAGCAAGCCAGCAAGAAACATCCCTCCATGGCCTCTGCATCAGCTCCTGCTTTTGACCTGCTTGAGTTCCAGTCCTGATTTCCTCTGGTGATCAACAGCCATGTAGAAATAAGCTGAATAAACCCTTTCCTCCCCAACTTGCTTCTTGGTCATCATGTTTGTGCAGGAATAGAAACCCTGACTAAGACACTGAGGGAGGCTGGCAGCTCAGTGGGAGGAACCACCAACACAACCATCCCTGAATTCTAGGACCTGTGTGTTCTGGGGATGGGAGGAAAAGCACCTTACTGTTAGTTTCTGAGCCAAAGCATAATCCACATGCAGGGCCTCCTGACTTTATCCTCTCTGGATCATCATGCCTGAAGGGGTTTGGCCCAGAGACTACAGATGAGTGGGATCTAAGACAGTAAAGAGGATTTCAGAGCAGAAGCAAGAACGAGATCTGAGATTTGAGACAGGAAACAAAGAAGATGAGAGACACAGCAGTGGCCAGACTGAATATGCTCGCAGACTAAATGATGGGGTGGGAGAGAATACATCCACAGATATTTTTCTCTGTTAAGAAGCTGGAATGGCCATGCATCAATCTAAAAACAGTCTCTAAAGAGGTAGTGTCAACACTAATAGCCACCAAAAATAAGTCAGATCCTCTGGAAGAGCAGTCAGTGCTCATCACTGCTGAGCCATCTCTCCAGCCCCTTGTTTTTAAAACAGAATACCAAAAGTTCGATTTACCAATGAAGACTCAGTAGCCAGATACCAAAGTGAAAGCCTGCCAGCTCAGAAAGGCAGAGAAAGCAGCCAGCTGACCTTCCCAGTTCCCCTTCTCCACACTGTCTTAAAAACCCAACTGAATGATCCCTTCTACTTCCTGTGCGTCTCTCTATCCGCCCTCCTGACTTCTTACTCTCTATAGTTTTTCCTGTGTTCACTCCCTGCCAACTAGTTACTTGCCCTGCCTCTTGACCTATTTTTGACTTTATTTAGCTCTTGTTTCCTGAAAGCTCTTGGGTTAAGTGTGTGCTAGGGCTGAGCCACACCACAACAAGAAACAAGTTTTTTTCCAGTTCACAGTCTCTGGGTTCACAATGTAATCAAACATCCTTTTACATCATGGAGAGGGATAGAGACCCAGGACCTCAAATACGTGGGTGTCAGGGCCCATGTGAGGTTTGTTGTTTGTTTGGTTTTGCATAGCCAGGAGCTCAATGAGTGTGATCAGAATGGAGAGGATATTGGGTGTAAGGCAAGGATCTTCCACTAAATCCTCAGAATAAGGTTAGCTTTCAGTCCTACCTGTGGAGAGGGTGTCAAGGCTAACAGGCATGGCCCACTATGCCTCAAGACTTTGGGGGTTGGAGAGATGGCTCAGGGGCTAGAAAGATGGCTCACAGGTTGGGAGCACTGGCTGCTCTTCCAGAAGTCCTGATTTCAATTCCCAGCACCCACATGGTAGCTCACAACCATCTGTAATGGGATCCAATGCCTCTTCTGGTGTGTCTGAAGACAGAGGCAGCGTACTCATATAAAAATAAAAAGAAAAAAGAAAAGAAAAAGAATTTGCTAGAATTTTTATTTACTCCTTATGAAACTTTTTTTAACAGATTTCTCAACCAAGGATCAATGTAGGGCTGGAGAGATGGCTTGCTGGAGAGGACCCAGATCAGGTCTCAGCATCTACTTGGTGGCTCATAACTGCCTGTAATTCTAGTTCCAAAGAACCAATACCTTCTTGATGCAATTCCAAACAAAACAAAAAAAAAAATCAGGTCCAAGCCAGGCATGGGGGGTGCATGTCTGTAGTCTCAGCACCAAGGAGGTGGATGCAAAAAGACCAGGAATTCATGGTCACATGTGGTGAGACAGCAAGTTTGAAGATAGCCTGGGACACATGGCCCCTGTTTCAAGGAACAAAGAACGGAAGGAAGGAAGGGAGGAAGGAAAGAAGGAAGGGAGGGAGGGAGGGAGAAAGGAAGGGAGAAAGGAAGGGAGGGAGAAAGGAAGGAAGGGAGGAAAGAGCTCAAGGACATGAACCAGTGAGTGAGACCCCGTTGTTGTGTTTGGGGTCTGAGACTCAAACCCAGGCTTTCCTCCACTCTAATGTCATCAGTGCCTTGCTATGAACACTCGCAAAAGGTAGACCCAGGACCCAGGGCCTGAAAAACTCTTTGGCTAATGTCTAGAAGTAAAAATGTCAGAAAGAAGGTCACACGGGTAGGATCTATTTTTACTCTGGGTGTAGAGCCAGAGGCTCCTGGGCCAAGGTCAGGGGGAGGAAGAGGATTGGCTTGTACCCCTACAGGGCCCAGAGTTCTCTGTCTCAGAGGCTTACTCACATCAGGTTTCAGGCAGCAAATGCAATGAATGACTTCCAACAACAGAAGTCATTAGGAAAGCCAATAAAGATGTGACAGATCTGGCAAGAACAAGAAATAGCTCAGGTGCAGTGTTAGGAGGCCAAGGGCAGGGATTCCTTCAGGTCATGGATGAATCAGCCTGGCAGCCACCCATCCTTCAATTGGGATCAAAGGTACTGCCAGCGTGCACTAAGAGGATGCCGTCAAAGGATGCACACTAATTAAAGCACTTACTGAGCCAGCATCCACTCTGGTGGGCCGCACACGCTCCTCTGCTGATTGGGACAGCTACCTCCCATGCTAACCACACCAATCAGATTCTTTCTTGAGGAGACGCTCACAAAATGGTATCACTGGTTCTCTTAGCTCATCAGGGGGACATAGAAGGTCATGGAAACCTGAGGGCACAATCCGGTGGCAGGAATAGAGTTCCTTTGTAAATGGAGAAAACTACCTTAGCAGGAAGAGAAATTGAAGGAAGAAAGAGGAACTGCTAATACCTGGAGAGTTGGCCTTCACATCTGGATGCTTGCTGAGCACTGCAGGGGCGGGGGGAGACAGAGGAAGGACAGTTGAGTCAGTAGATATTAATTTGAGAAAACGTGCATGTTCAAGAGATGGTTGTTATGAGATCCTTGAAAGATTCCCTCAACACAGATCTTCACCACTCATTGACACACAGACCATCCATTTGTAGTTTTAATTATTTATTTTATATATGTGAGTACACTGTCCCTGTCCTCAGACACACCAGAAGAGGGCATCGATCCCATTACAGATGATTGTGAGCCACCATGTGGTTGCTGGGAATTGAACTCAGGACCTCTGGAGGAGCAGTCAGTACTCTTAACCCTGAGCCATCTCTCCAGCCCCTGTAGTTTTCTTAAAAGAGTAGAATTAAGCCGGGCGGTGGTGGCGCACTTGGGAGGCAGAGGCAGGTGGATTTCTGAGTTCAAGGCCAGCCTGGTCTACAGAGTTCGTTCCAGAACAGCCAGGGCTACAGAGAAACCCTGTCTCAAAAAAAAATAAATAAATAAATAAGAAAGAAAGAAAGAAATTAAGCCAAGAGGTAGTAGCGCCATCCTTTAATCCCAGGATTCCGGAGGCAGAGGCAGGCAGATCTCTGAGTTCAAAACCAGCCTGGTCTACAGAGTGAGTTCCAAGACAGCCAAGGCTATACAGAGAAACCCTGTCTCTAAAAACAAAGAGAGAAGAATTAAACCAGGCATGGAGGCACATACCTAAAATCCTTAGGAAATGGAGGCAGGAAGATCAAATTTTCAAAGATATCCTCAGCTATGTAGCAAGTTCAAGGCTAGCCTGAGCTACATGAAACAATGCCACCCTCCCCCAAAGGAGAATTCCAGTAATGATTCTAAGTTAAAAGATGAGGGGTCAGATGTACTGATGTACACCATTAATCACAGCACTTGTCTGGTCTACATAGCAAGTTACAGGTCACCAGAGCTGTGCAGTGAGATGCTGTATATCCCAAAACAAAAGATGAAACTGATTGGGTATGGTGACACAATATCTGTAATCCTGGCACTCGGGACAGTGAGGTAGGATAATCATAAGCTCAAGTCTAGCCTGGGCTATACAAAGAGACTCTCAAAAGAAAAAAGAGGAGGAAGAGAAGAGGAGGAGGAAAAAAGTGAAACAACAACAACTATGTGCATATGTGGGGGACAGGGTATGCACATATGTATAGGTGCCCAGAGTCAGAAAAGGGCATCAGTTCCTTTGGAGTTGGAGTTAGTTATAGGTGGTTGTTGATAAACCAACCTGCCTCCATCCCTAAGCTTGAAAGCCACGTTATAGCAAGGTGAAACTAGGCTCATTCCTGTTTATGATTAAACCTCTTTCAAGGCTTAAGCTATGCCCTGTGTATAATCTCGGCTACACGTTTCTGAACTTCCTATTCAAGAAATGGCACCCATGCCTTTCTTTCAGGAGCTCGTCATCACCAACTTGTTATGCTTTTGTTCTGCTTCTGGAACCCTGATTCTTTGTCTGCCAAAGCCCCCATTTGGAAAGCCTGTTCTCCTAAGCTGTAAAACCCTCATCTTCCTCGTCTAGGGCCGATCTCTAAAACCTGCACTAGGGGAGGTGGCTGCTAGACCAGCTCTGTTCTGTTGTACACAATTTAAAAAAAAAAAAAAAAGGAAAAAGGCTTGCTCCACTTTGGCCATTGGCTGAACTGGAAATCAACTCTGTAGACCAGGCTGGCCTTGAACTCACAGAGATACGCAAGCCTCTGTGTCCTGAGCGCTGGGATTAAAGGCCTGCACCACCATAGGCTTACTTCTGCCTGGTGGGCTTAATTGCTGTTGAGCTAATTGCTGTGGATGCTGGGAACTGAACTCAGATCTTCTGCAAATGTAGTACGAGCTCTTAACCAGTGGCTCCATCTTCCCAGGCCCTAACATATCCTTTTAAACATTAATAATTGCTTCATACCCAGGAGGCCTCCCTTCCTCCCGGGATACTAGAGACCGCCACTCTCAGCTACCCTGTGATTGGGTCACAGGTGGGCACATGACCTATGCTGGTCCAATCAATCTCAAACTCGTTCTCCCACCACCACCGCCACCAGCAGCAGGAATTCTGGGATACAGCTCCTCTTCCTTGGTCGGGATGGTGGGGAAGGCTTGTCATGGCTGCTGTTCCACCGGCTTCCCACTGCAAGAAACTGGTCTGAAAAGAGACCAGCAGAAAGAGGAGCCGGAGCCAAGGCACCTGCAGCTTGCAGGAGCGAGAGCCCTGACGTCACACAGGCCCTCCTTCGTTCCATTTATCATTTGATCCCCTCAGAATTGAGTTCCGTCAACCCTGACTGAAAGCACACTGACCTGTCCCTACCTGCTTTTTTACAGCACGCTGAAGAACGCATTAAACTTTAGACTAGGGGAGATGGCTAAGGTCCAGATGTGTCACTCATGACCATTAACTTAGGTCGGAAGACCACGGGAGGAACACAGGCCTTTGTTCCCAGAACAGAGCCCCTCCTCCTGCTCAGGGCTGCTTCCTTGCTGGCTCGGATCCCAAAGCACCATTTCTGGCCCGTGACTCACAAAGTAAATCGTCTGTAAGTGAAAAGCCTCTTATCATAACTTTGGCAGGAAAAACAAGGTGGCAAGCCAGGCAACATTCTTCATGCTGGAGGCCTACCAGTACCAAGGGCTGCTCTGCACACTGCGCATGAGCAATGTCATCTGCTTGCTCAAAAGCTGCGTGCGCTTGCTTGTGTGTGCACCAACTGCTTTCCTGATCTATGAGCTCCCAATGGGACACCGTGCAACATTCAACAACCCAATCTGATCGCGGAGCCATGTCCGTGTCCTGTCTGGTGCCCAGTGTAATCTTTCTCTTTCTCTTTATCATGGCAGCTAAACGACAAACATTTTGGCCAAGGACGTGACAGTATGCATTGGCTTAGAGAACAGTGGCATCGAGGGGTGGAGGGCCTTGTCTTCTGTCATTTTGCACCTTCAGAAACAAGTTAATTTAATCTTGTGTTTTTGAGACAGGGTCACTTGTAGCCCAGGCTGGGCCGGACCTCACTACATTCCTAAGGATGAACTTGAACTTTTCTGAGTCTTGTCTCCACCTCCCTGGTGCTGGACTAATAGGCAATCAACATGATACTTGGTTTTATTTTTTGTTTTGTTTTGTTTTATTTTTGTTTTTGTTTTTCACTTTACAAGTAACTTTCATTCATGACAGAGTTGATGGCTTTTGTTTCTTTGGGGACCCTAGGCCTCAGCAGCCCAAGGGCAAGTCTAAATTCAGGTCAGAGTCATTCATTCTGCGGCAGCCACAGGTTCCAGTTTTACCACAGGAAACACTAGCACCTTTTCCCAGAGCCAGTCAGAGTGGATGATAGCAGGGCTCCGTGGGGGCAGGGAGCATGACTCCCTGCCTTAGCCCCAAAGCCTGTTTGACAGGGGCTCTGCCTCCCCACCCCCACCCCTGTTGGCCATCTCATGATACAGGCTACTAAGCATGAGTGGCTGTGCACTGGCCAGTAGGTGAGGAATGGATGCAGGTTGAAGTGGTGGCGTGTGTGTGTGTGTGTGGGGGGGGGATGTTGATATTAATGTGGTGTTTCTATTAGTCAGGGTTTCTATTCCTGCACAAACATCATGACTAAGAAGCAAGATGGGGAGGAAAGGGTTTATTCAGCTTACACTTCCACATTGCTGTTCATCACCAAAGGAAGTCAAGACTGGAACTCAGGCCGGTCAGGAAGCAGGAGCTGATGCAGAGGCCATGGAGTGATGTTCCTTACTGGCTTGCTTCCCCTGGCTTGCTCAGCTTGCTTTCTTATAGAACCCAGGGCTACCAGCCCAGGAATGGCACCACCCACAAGGAGCCCTCCCACCCTTGATCACTAATTGAGAAAATGCCTCACAGCTGGATCTCATGAAGGGCATTTTCTCAATTGAAGCTCCTTTCTCTGTGATAACTCCAGCCTGTGTGAAGTTGACATGCAAACCAGCCAACACAGGTGGCAATGGGAGAACCTATCGGGGATGATGCTCCAAAGGAGCTAATACGAACCCCACTGTCTGAGGCCCCGTTTCAGGTGACTCCAGGGTAGTGCACGATGGCCTCTCCTTCGCCATCGTTTGTCTCCACGTTAGAGCAGGCCAGACTCCATCTCCTGGTTGGCATCCTCTTTTTCAGGGATGGTACCATCCTTAACATCAAGTACATAGCCTTGACATAGTTGGTGTTTCAGAGCTTTGGCAGAAGTCCACCAAACTGGTGTGAGTAGGTGCCACCAGCTGGAGCTATCGATGGGGCTTAGCAGCTGCTGCACAGGGATCAAGCTCAGGTTTCATGCATGCTAGGTGAGCACTCTCCTAACCAGGCCACATCCTGGCAAAGACTAAGCAGTCCTGCATTTAAAAGCATTCTTTCCAGGCTGGGAATCATGGCACATGATGCTTAATCTCAGCAAAGGCACGAGGTTGAGGCCAGTCTAGTCTACATAGCAAGTTCCAGGACAGCCAGGGCTACATAAAGAGACCATGTCTCAAACAAAACAAAAACAAAAAGCATTATTCTGGGGGAATGGGTTGGTTACTTCTTAATCGAATATACATATATATTTGGGTGTTAGTACTCCAGGGTCTGTACCTTTTACCTGAAACGGAGTCTCTCACAGGCCAGGAACTTCACCACACAGGGCAAGCTAACTGACCTCCGTGCTTCTAGGGCTCTAGCTCCCGCCTTGCCCTCACTGGGAGAAGCATCCCTGGGTTTTTATGTTGGATCTGAGGATCCAAACTCAGGTCTCCAGGCTTGCAAGACCAGCGAACCTCCCAAACCCTTTAGTAGAACATGTTCCCACGGTTTCAGACTGTCATGCCTCCAGGCTTTGACAGCCACATATTCACAACAAGGAGCGATTAGATTGCTGGTCCAGCAAATGAAATGTTCCCCCAGCCCTCGTTGACCTTGCCATGCCGATTGATGGCTGCCTGTGTGAAAGCATTCCCTGAAGATTGCTTGTTTGTCTGAACAAACATGCATTTTCAGTCTCCTGCTTGCTCTGGAGAACTGTTCATTCATAGTTCTTTCATTGCTGTTTTCCTGATTAGATGCTTTTATTTTATGTTTGTTGTATCCATCTTCATGCACCCAGATACATACTAAGATCAGAGAGCTTGTGAACATCCCTTTTCTTCTATCATGTGAGTGCGAGAGACTAAACGTGGCTCATCCCATTGCTCCTCTAGGTGCTCCTCCCGCTTGCTGGCAAGCGCCTTTATCTGCTGAGCCCTCTCTCTAACCCTTAGACATTGTGTTTTCATTGTCATCCATAAAGAACCCTCTCTGCAACTTTGATTCACTTTTTAAAGTCATGGATACAATGTAATACAATAGTAACCAAGCATACTCAAAAACAAACCAGTAACCTGAAAGCTGGAGCCCTAGACCAATCAGAATCTTCCTCATTCCTTTCTAAGCCAGGTATCTCCTCTAAGTGGTAGCTTTTAAGATTTTATTTTTGCAAAGTGGCTTAAAATTTTAATACCAGCAACGGGGATCGGGGGAGGAGAGGTAGGTGGGTAGTAGAATCCAGGCAGAGTTTAAGATCAAGCAGGCCTAAATAAAAAAACTCTAATTTTCTATTTAATTTCCGAAGTTCTACGACAGGTTTTGCGTATGTTTTGAGTGCCTTTATGCAGGAAAGAAGTAGAGGCAAGTGGTAAAAACAATTAAATCATTCAGGGGAAAACATTACTGGATTTCTAGTCCGTGCATGCTGCTTTCTAAGTTTTCTTTCCCTCCATTATTGTTTGGTGAAATAGGAACTCACTGTTCAGCCCTGATTTAGCGGGAACTCACTATGTAGGTTGACCTTGAACTCACAGAGATCTGCAAATGCCCAGCTTAAAGGTCTGTGCCACCTGGTCGACCCCTTTCCCCTCCTTTTTTTTTTTTTTTTTTTTTGAGACAGGGTTTCTCTGTATAGCCCTGGCTGTCCTGAAACTCACTCTGTAGACCAGGCTGGCCTCGAACTCAGAAATCCACCTGCCTCTGTCTCCCAAGTGCTGGGATTAAAGGCGTGCACCGCTACGCCCGGGCCTCCCCTCCACTCTTAACTAAATATTTTCATCGGCTTAGGAGGTAACCGAATGACAGAGGTTTGGCTGAAATTAGCAAATGGTCTTTTGTGTCCCAGCTAGGCCCCTGATGCTAACTTCTGCTAGGATGTGTCCTCCTTAGGGTCAAGATGTAAAGGTAACCTAGACACCGGCGTACTGTAGCCATTCCCTCCCTTTCCCTGCCGTATTTATTGGCACAGGCGTTCAGAGACCTTGACTACAACTGAATGGCAGCGAGACGTGCCGGCCCAGGGTTGCTCCCAGAATCCCCACCCCCACTCCCCTTTGGGTACAGGATGGAATCAGATTTTCCATCTTTGAGGTTCGCTGTGAACATGTGACTTGCTTTGGCCAATGCGATGTGAGCATAGGTGACGTCACTTCCATACAAAAAGCTTCAAGATCCATAGCAATCAGGATCTCTAAATGTTGCTGGCCCACCGAGGGCCACTGCGTGCAAATGCATGATGGAGCACTCGTCCCCGTCCCCGGGATACTTAGCGTATGTAGGAAAAGGCTTCCTTGAGTCAAACCCCTTAGTTCTTACAGGGTGACCGAACCTCTGGTGACCCAAAGGAAAGCCACTGGTTAACAGGATGCGCGTCTGTTGCCAGGCTCCCTCTCGGAAGACCTGCACCTGCCTTCCATTCCCCAGTCCGGGTCCTTCCATTCTCTCCTGCGCGGGATCTCGGAGCTCCCCTTACTGAAGCCAGTCTTGCGTTTGCTCCTTTCTAATCATGCATTGGATATTAGGAATATTCTCCGATATTGGTATAGATTCGTAGGTTGCAAAACTATTCATTCGTAGTCTTTTATCGCCGGAGACATCCCTGGCCCATGATCTAACTAGTTTGGAATGCCAGTGCCCTCGTACGGTTCAGAGCTCTGAGGTGCATAGCCACCCAAATCTGCACAATCCTGGCTAGGGATATTGCAGGGGTGAAGGAGGCGGCCGGGATTGCGGCGCCCCGGACCCTGGCGCCCCCTGCAGGCGGCGGCCGGAGAAGCAGCGGCGGCGGGGACAACAAGAGGACCCGCCCAGGCGTCCCAGCCGGAGACTGCGCAGTGGCAGGGTGGTGAGTGGCGGGGCCGCTTCCTCAGCTGGGCGGTTTTCCCGGAGGCTGACCCACCAGCGGAAAATCTGGGGGTGGCCTTGGCCGAATAAAGCGAACCAAGCCTGCAAATTCCATTGTATTTCCATTCTTGGGAAGGGAGAAACGGGTCCCGGGCATCGGACGCTAAACTGCAGCGTACTGCAAAGCATGAACAAGCGAACTAGGTTGTTTCCTAGAAATGCAACCCAGAACCCCAACATGACCGGGCGGGTACCGTTCTGGCCAAGAGAGAAGGCTGTGAGCCCGAGGTCAACATTCCCGTGGATCCGTTAATGATATGTAAATAAAATGATGGATGATCAGTGGATGACCAATAGATGGTAGATTATAGATAGGTGATAAATGGTATAGATGAATGGATGATAAATGGTAGACAATAGGTAGGTAGATGGTATATAAATGAGAGATTCAGGTATAGATAATGGGTAGATAATTCCACGTGCTTTCAAGTTCAAAGTCAGCCTGACTTGACTTTGAGACCCAGCGTCAAAACAACACCACAGCAAAAGACATTGTCTGGTTTGTGTACTTAGTTGTGTCCTCGCCTCACTTCATCGTGTGTGTGTGTGTGTGTGTGTGTGTGTGTGTGTGTGTGTGTTTAAATTGTTTCTTCTCCCACCACACTGGACCTTACTCTACTTTTTGTTGTTGTTGTTGGCTTTTGTTTTGGTTTGTTTGTTTTTTCAAAGCTTATGTTGTGAGTTGATTTCTCTCATTTATTTATATTATGTATGTTAATAAACTGTCGCTGTCTTCAGACACACAAGAAGAGGGCACTAGATCCCATTACAGATGTGATCTAATGTGAGCCACCATGTGGTTGCTGGGAATTGAACTCAGAGCAGTTGATGCTCTTTTTTTTTTTTTTTTTTTTTAGATGTGATTGCTGGGAATTGAACTCAAGACCTCTGGAAGAGTCAGTGTTCTTAACCACTGAGCCATCTCCCCCCTCACCCCCGAAGTTGGCGTTCTTAACTGCTGAGCCAACTCTCCAGTCTCTGGTTTGGTTTTTTGAGTAGCTCTTGCTACTTGCTGGAACTAGCTGGCCGAAACCTCAGATACAGCCGCCTCTACCTCCTCAGTGCTGGGGCTAGAGGGGTATGCCACCAGTGCCCTGCCTAGTGGCATCTTTTAAAAGTCAGACCTGCTTCCCTGATGTGCTATTTATTTCCCAACCTGAACCCATTACAAGGTGGCTGGGGATGTGGCTGAATCGGTAAAATGCTTGCTTGCCTAGCATTCACAAGGCCCTGGGGTTGATCCCCAGCACCACACACACTAACTATAGTCTTCGTAAACACATACTGTTGGTTAGATCTGAGATGGACCCCCTCCTCTGCAGCAGCTGAGGAAAGATGGCCTTGCTTTGTCCTCAAACCAGAGGAGACAGCTGACACCCCTGGAGTAGTGGTCACTCTTGGACACCTGTGAATATGACAGGCATTACAAAGTGGCATCAGGTGGTGATGGATGTGGGCCCTGGCAGATGGTAGGTCACACGGGCACTTCTGCGCTGCACTTTTTTTTTTTTTTGTTTTTCGAGACAGGGTTTCTCTGTGTAGCCCTGGCTGTCCTGGAACTCACTCTGTAGACCAGGCTGGCCTCGAACTCAGAGATCCGCCTGCCTCTGCCTCCCAAGTGCTGGGATTAAAGGTGTGCACCACCACTACCCAGCACTTCTGCACTTCTGTTCCATTGTATAAGTGAGTACACTAATGGAGTTCCTTCAGTGCTAGATGTGGGCCCCAGTTAACTTTTTATTATATTATTATATTTTTATTAGTATAAAATATTTTATAAAATTTTATAATATTTAATATTTAATGTTGAAAATGTAAAATATTTATAAAATACTAATAAACTAATATAATATATTAGTTTATTATATTATTACTATATTAGCTATTATTATAGAAAACTATTTAGAATGCCTGGCCCCTGGGGGGGCAATGCCTGGAATGTAGATAAATAAAATATTTTTTTTAAAAAAGAATGCTTGACACACACATGCTGAGTATTATATAAGTATTCACTGTTGCCTGGAGCCAAGGCACAAGCCTAAAATCTGAGCACTTGGAAGGTAGAAGCAAGAAGATCAAGAGTGTGAGGTCATCTTCCAGTATGCAGTGAGTTTGAGGCCAGCCTGGGCTATATGAGACCCTGTCTTAACAAACAAACAAATGAAAAGTGGCCCAGAGAGACGGTCCCACAGACAGAAGCACTGAGCATGGTGAACCGAGCTGGATCTCCAGAATCCAAACAGTGGAAAGAAAGAACTGACCCTTGAAAGCAGCCCTTTGCCCTTCGCACGTATGTTACATAAGCATGCATATATGCATTCATCCACTCACTGTGATGGTTGTTCTTGGTTGTCAGCTTGACTATCTGGAATGAACTACATACAATCCAGAGAAGGGGGCACAGCTGCGATCCTGAGCTTGAAGAAGGAAGACACACCTTTACTCTGGACCATGGCTTCTGCAGGAAGCCTCTGTAAGGACAGTGGAAGGAGGAAGCTTTTGCTCTCTCTGCCTGCCCTGTTTGCTCATCCATTCCTTTGCTGCCATCGGAGCAGACTTCTGGATCCCACCTTGGGGACTGAGAAACTACTAGACTTTCCATTCATAGCTGGCCATTGTTGGGTTAGCTGGACTGCAGACTGTAAGTCATTCCAATAAATTCCAGAGAGAGAGAGAGAGAGAGAGAGAGAGAGGAAGAAGGAGGAGGAGGAGGGAGGAGGAAGAGAGAGAGAGAGAAGAGAGATTCATTTGATGAGCTCTGTGACTCTAAAGAACCCTGACTAATATACACGCCCATACATAAATAAATCGTCTGCGTTACTTCTGTAACAACTCTCTATCTGTTCTTAAAAATAGTACACTGAGAGGCTAGCGAGATTGGTCAGTGGTTAAGAGCACTGGTTGCTATTCCAGAGGACCTGGGTTCAATTCCCAGCACCCACGTGGCAGCTCACCACTGTCTGTAACTCTAGCTCCAGGACTTTCGACGCCTTCACACAGACACATGTAGGAAAGTACCAATACACATAAAATAAAATAAAAAAGAAAGAAAGAAAAAGCTCTATTTTGCAAACTGGGTATAGTGGCACATATGTTTAATTCCAACCTTTCTTCCCCGGAAGTGTCAAGTTCCGACAGCACAGGAAAATGGCAGCTAGCTGCACCATTTCCCACCAGCTCCACAGTGCTGCAAAACCAGGCTCCACAGAGAAAGATCTTTCACGGTGGTTGCCCTATTTGGTCTAAGAGCATTGAGTTACAGTGTAACTGTGTACTGTACACTGTGCCTCTGGGCAGAATGATAAGGGCAGCACTCTGAGGACTCTGGTACAAGTCGAGTACTTGACCAGTAAGTGCTCGCTGGGCTGCATAGCCAGACAAAGCAGTCTCCACTTTTAAGACAGATTCTTTTTGTGTGTTTGCTTTGTGTGTGATTGGTTTGTTGGTTTTTGTTTTGTTTTGTTTTTGTTTATTTTTAAAGATTTTATTTATTTTATTATATGAGTACACTGTAGCTGTCTTCAGACACACCAGAAGAGGGCATTGGATCTCATTACAGAGGGTTGTGAGCCACCATGTGGTTGCTGGGATTTGAACTCAGGACCTTAGGAAGAAGGGTCAGTACTCTTAACCACTGAGCCATTCCTCTAGCCTTGTTTTTTTTTTTGTTTTTTTCATACAAGGTTTCTCTGTGTAGCCCTGGCTGTGCTGGAGCTCACTCTGTAGATCAGGCTGGTTTCGAACTCATAGAGATCCTCCTGCCTCTGCTTCCTGGGTGCTGGGATTAAAGGCATTCACCACCACTGCCTGGATCTTTTTTTTTTTAAAGATTTATTTTTACTATTTGTGATTGTGTGTATGTGTGTCTGTGTTCAGATATGAATGCAAATACTCATGGAAGCCAGAGAGGCTGAATCCCCCTGAGTTGCAATCACAGGTAGTTGTAAGCTGCCTAACATGGGAACTTAACTGTGATTCTCTGTAATATATGATCGTAACCACTGAGCCATCTCTCCAGCCTCTGGAACATTCTTGTTTTTACCTAAACCAGCACACAGCCCTCATGAGCCATTTGTATATTAAAGACAAAACTGTTGTGGATACTGCACGTTGAAAGCTCACTGATTTAACAAAGGAAAGTTCTTGATTGATGGCTTAGGGTTGAGAGCTCATAATGCTTTTGCAGAGGACCAAAGGTTCCCAAGCCCAAATTAGGCCACTCACACCTGCCTGTAACTCCAGTTCCAGGGCTTCTACTGACGTTGGCCTTCACGTGCATCTATATATCAGATGGGATAAAGAGGAATTTTACATCCTTAAGAGAATATCTTAGGAAGGAAAAAGCAAACTGGGCCTGGTGGCACACGCCCTTAAGCACAGCATTCCAGAGGCAGAGACAGGCAGACCTCTGTGAGTTTGAGGCCCGCCTAGTTCACCTAGTGAATTTCAAACTAGTCAGCATTAAGCAGTGAGATCCTTTTCTCAATTAAAGAAAAGGGGGAGGGGCAGGAAATATGAAGAGAACAATCAAACAGAAAATAGGTGAGGGGACAGAGTCAAGTGACAGGTAGATCTGTGGGAACAGACATCTATAGAAGACAGAGTGGCAGTGCTCCCCCCTCCAAAAAGTTAAAAATAGGACCAAGGATATGGCTCAGTTAATAGAGTGCATACCTAGCAGGCATGAAGCTCTGGGTTGGATCCCGGTGTCACATGATCTAGGCATGGTGGCACAGGTCTGTATCCGAGTATTTGAGAGGTGGATGCAGAAGTTTCAGGAGTTCAAGGTCATCCTCGGCTACACAGTGAGTTCCAGGCCAGCCTGGGCTACATGAGAATGTTTCAAAAGACAAGTTAAAAGTAAGATATTGGGGAGGGGGGAGACAACAGGGGTTTGTTCTTGTTGTTTTTGTTTGTTTGTTTGCTTGTTTGTTTGTTGGAGGGGAAACTGGGAAAAGAGAAATTTACATGTAAATAAAGAAAATATCTAATAAAAAAATAATAAAAAAAAGTAAGATATTGATTTCACTGCCTAGTGTACACCCCAAAGAGCTGGAAAGAGGGTTCAAAGAGGAGTTTTTTCTACTGGCGTTTGTAATTGCATCTGTTTATCACCAGATGAATGGAGAAGCAGAATTCACATAGTGCACTACTATTCAGCTCCTCTTAAACTCCATATACAATCCACAGTGACCTTGAACGCTTGATCCTCCTGCCTCCACTTCCTAAGTGTGGAATTAATGGCTGGGAAATAAAACCAGGGTTCATTAAATGCTAGACAAACCTTCTAAGACTTAGCTCCAGCCTCAGCCTGTATTTGCTACTCAAAAACAAAATTGGGCGGGCAGTGGCGGCGCACGCCTATAATCCCAGCACTTGGGAGGCAGAGGCAGGCAGATTTCTGAATTCGAGGCCAGCCTGGTCTACAGAGTGAGTTCCAGGACAGCCAGGGTTACATAGAGAAACCCTGTTTCGAAAAAACAAAAAAACAAAAACAAAAACAAAAACAACAAAAAAAATTGGGCTAGATGCTGGTGGCACACACCTTTAAGGCAGCACTTGGGGGACAGAGGCAGGTAAATCCCTGAGTTCGAGGCCAGCCGGGTCTACAGAGCAAATTCCAGGGCTACACAGAGAAATCTTGTCTCAAAGAAACAAAAAAACAAACAAACAAACAAACAAAAATATGCCAAATATTGTTAAGATCCAAGAATCGTTGAAGGAAGACCCCAGACTCAAATAGTATGCAAAGGCAAAGAGTGTGTTTATTCTGCAGAATTTACCACCATTCAGGGTCAACCACTTATCAGAATGGTGACCCCAGACAAAGGCACGCAATCCTTTTATAGAAAACTAGGGGGATTTTACCTAGGATTAAGTAATCTAAAACTGTAATGGTGGGTGCCGGGAAGTTACATGGGTGGGTTCCTGATAGTTTTATTACATTTGGTGAGGTATTGAGGAAATTCTAGGAACCAACTCAGCCCCAAGCTTGCAGAGCCATCAATGATTAACAGCCTATTTTCAGTAGCTCCCTCTGAGGAGCCCAATCTGCTTTCCTTGGAAACTGAAACTTTTTTTTTATTTTTAAGGTTTTTATTTTTAGGGAACTTCTCAGTATGGCTGCACACAAATTTAACCCCAGCACTGAGGAGGTAGAAGCAGGTGGATCTCTGAGTTGGTAACCAGCTAAGTTCCAGGGCAGCCAGAGCCACATAAAGAATCCTGTCTGAAAAACAAGCAAAAGAAAGAAGAAAAGAAAAGAAATTAGACACTTTCTCCAATATAGATACTAAGAACATTGTGGGGATGGAAAAAGCCAGTCACAGAGTGCTGGCTAGTTTTGTATCAACTTGACACAAGCTAGAGTCACTTGGAAGGAGGGAAACTCAATTGCAAGAAAGCCTTTTAAAGATCCGGCTGTAGGGCATTTTCTTAATTAGTCGTTGATATGGAAGGGCCCAGCCCATTGTGGGTGGTGCTATTCCTGGGCTGGTGGTCCTGGGTTTTAAAACAAGGCAGCTGAGCAAGCCACAGAGAGCAAATTCTTGCCTCCAGGTTCCTGCCCTGTTTGAACTCCTGTCCTGACTTCCTTTGATGATGAACAGTGATGTGGAAGTGTAAGTCAAATGAACCCTTTTCTCCCCACGTTGCTTTGGTCATGGTGTCTCATCACAGCAAGAGTGACCCTAAGACACAGAAGCACACGGGTAATTTACTGTGGTTGAGATCACCGAGACAGAACGGAGGGGAGGGGAGAGCCGGACTTAGAGGCTTTCAGGATGGAATGAGTCAAGGAGATGAATATATTTACACAGACTACAAGTCTGTTTAATGCGGCTCTCCAGAGATGGCAGGAAAGCACTTGAATGCACTGTTACTGTCATTAAGCATGGGGAAATGAGCAAGGAGACCACAACAGAGCGACGTACCCTGCAGTATGCCTGTGATCCCAGTCCTGAAAAGGCCGAGTCATGAGGATCTGTGGTTCAAGTTCAGCCTGTGTGTCTCAAAGAGCAAAGCAAAGCAAAACAACAGAACCACCTCACTATATCGCTATAAATTCATTGGTAGTTAAAATGAAATAAGCGACATCACCAGATGCCAGGCATGGAGAATACAAAATGGCAGAGCGATTGTAGGAGTATTTAGTAATTTCTCACTAAACCAAACACACAGAAGATAGGGAAATGGCTAAGTCAAAAACTTCCAATTTTTCGCTGAGTGGTGGTGGTACACACCTTTAATCCTAGCACTTGGGAAGCAGAGGCAGGCGGATCTCTGAGTTTGAGGCCAGCCTGGTCTACAGAGTGAGTTCCAGGACAGCCAGGGCTATACAGAGAAACCCTGTCTCGAAACAAACAAAAACCAAGACAAAACAAAGCAAACTTCCAATTTTTCTAGGACTGTCACTGGAACCCTCATTAACAGGGGCACACACTATGACTCTTGGGCAAGGCAGTGATTTTCAGGCTTACTAATAGATTAAAACTCCATCCAAGGCTTCACCGCAGACATTCCATCTCTCTTGTCAAAGGATAGAGGGCAGGCTGGAGAAGTGGCTCAGTGGTTAGCCAAGAGCACTTGCTGCTATTGCTGACCACCCAGGTTCAGTTCCTAGCACCCACACTGCAGCTCACAACCATCTGTAACTCCAATACCCAGGGATCTGATACCCTCTTGTAAATGGTATACACACATAGGTACAAGCAAACACTCATATAATAAAGAAATAAATACAGTGACCGGCACTATTTCTTTCATTCACTTCTTTTAACATTTTGGACACTTGCTAAGTTTCTTATATAAACCACATTTTATTTTATTTTTTAAAAGATTTATTTATTATATGTAAGTATACTGTAGCTGTCTTCAGACACACCAGAAGAGGGCGTCAGATCTCATTACAGGTGGTTGTGAGCCACCATATGGTTGCTGGGATTTGAACTCTGGACCTTTGGAAGAACAGTCAGTGCTCTTAATCCACTGAGCCATCTCACCAGCCCCTCTTTTTTTTTTTTTTTTTTTTAAAGACTTATTTATTTATTTTATGTATGTGAGTACACTGTCACTCCCTTCAGGCACACCAGAAGAGGGCGTCAGATCTCATTACAGATGGTTGTGAGCCACCATGTGGTTGCTGGGAATTGAACTCAGAACCTCTGGAAGAGCAGTCAGAGCTCTTAACCACTATCTCTCCAGCCCACCACACTTTATCTTACCAGCAGCCCCATAAGGTAGTGGGTTTTTTTTTTTTTTAAAATGTCCGTTTATAAATGAGGACTATTAGACTCAGGGATGTTAAATAAGTCACCCAAGGCCACATTAAGAAAAGGCAGAATTTATCCCTTGGCTGCAGTGCTGGTGTTGTTACCACTGTGTCCTCCGATTCCTTCGGATCTGGGTTTGGTGCATTTTCTGGATCTACTTTTGTTACATTCTCTTAAATGTGTCTACTTCTGATTGAAGTATTACTTCCCATTAAGGCCACTTGTTTTCCAAGACAATAGAAAGCTTTACACACTTCCTCCCCCACCAAGTTCAACAAGTTTGCTTTGTACAGAAATAAGGACAGCCTTCCCACCAGATAGGGGCACTGTGACATCTGGGGACTCGCTCTCCAGGACCTGGCTACTGTGCCCGGAGCCTCTGTGGAGAGCACGGAGTCACCTGAACGCATGTATCCAAAACTATGTAAGATTACTTGATGCCATGTACATTTATTCCTCCAAAGAACACTGAATGAACTTCAACAACCAAAAGCGTGCGCGTGCTTCATTTTCCTGGTCCACGCTGCCACCCTCAAGAGACACAGGTCTGTGGGAACAGTAAACTCATTTATCTTTGGGCACTGGCCTCCCTCATCTGCAGGGAAACGAGCTTGGATCGGCCATCTGCTGCTGGCTGATTCTGAGCTATCAAGGATCCATTTGTGCTTGGGTCCCCCTCGATAACAGTCTAGCGCCACACCTGGGGCAGTTGGGAAATTAGAGATGAAAGATGCCAAAATCCAAGCCCACAATTAGGGGAAGCTAAGCTGTCCCCTCCCCTCCTAAGCTGAAGGGAGAGAATCTAGGAGTCGGCACTACTTCACACCTGCAGAGTACTTCACACCTGCAGAGTCAAAGGCTTGGTTCAACTGGCAGCTTCCGCTCCAAACCCAGATGGATGGAGACGCCTGGGGCCACCCTTGGGGCGTCAGTCCTACCCACACCGCCCTCGGTACCCGCTTCTCTCTACCATCAGTTAGTTTCCCTTTCTCTTTGCGATCTCCGCGGGCCGCTATCCGGAGGAGCAGTTCTCTGCCAACCCAAGGGACAGATAGAGAGAAGGTGGGCAGAAGCCTTCTGGGTTTGATTGCCTAGAACCCTCCCATTCCGGGAGCTGAAGCAGGAAGAAGGTGGGGCCTGCATTCACATGGCCCGGGAGGTCACTCTCACTTCTGGGGTCTTCCAAAGCCAGGGCCTGGACACAGGAAATGCAACCCCAGCGCCTGGAGCCCAGAGCTGGGATGGGAACAGACTGCCTGGGATGCAGCCGTCACAGACCCTGTGAACCTATCAGGTACGGCTGGTCCCGCTCCTCAAATTTTCACTGCAGTCTCTTCCTGGTGGCCCCCATTGTGCTGCGTGCTGAGCCTGTCCTCTAAGTCCCCAGCCCACGACTTTCTCTCTCACTCTGTAGCTCCCACGCCCCTCGAGGGCCCTTGCTCTGTCACTTCGGTTGCCTTATAGCTGCTTCTAAACTGGCCACCCTGCACCCTTCTCCACGCCGCCCTTATTTCTTCCTGTTGAGACTCCTCCTCAGTCTGGGGCTGCTAGTCTGTGGGTCTTCCTGCTGATCCAGGGCTAGGCTGTGCATCAAAATTTAAAGAAAAATCTATGGAAGCAGACTTTGGACGATCGCATTTGGAGAATTTCCGATGGGTGTTCTAGAATATCTGTGCTGTTGTAGCCCAGCCTTGGGGGATGCTGGGAGAAAAGGGAACCACTTTCCAGAAGTAGCCCCTCCGCACTGGGAAAGGGTGAAGAGAAGTTCCCCCAACACACCCATTGCCTGGATGGGATGGTCACGGTGGCTTCTCCGAACCATACCATTCAGATCAGAGAAAAAGAAAGAAGAATAAGAGGCAGGGTTGGCACTGGAGAGAGATAGCTCAGCAGTTAAGAACCTTTGTTGCTTCCACAGAGGACCTCAGTTCAGCTCCCAGCAAACACATGGTATGGTTCACAACTACCTATAACTACAGCTCCTGGGATCCAAGGCCCTCTCCTGACCCCCAGGCTTCCGAGCATGCGCACATTAATTCATAACATATACACACCCAATGTCAAGAGATGTGAGTGTATTTTAAACCTACATATAAGAAGAAGAAAGTTAGCCGGGCGGTGGTGGTGCACACCTTTAATCCCAGCACTTGGGAGGCAGAGGCAGGCGGATCTCTGAGTTCGAGGCCAGCCTGGTCTACAGAGTGAGTTCCAGGACAGCCAGGGCTACGCAGAGAAACCCTGTCTCGAAAAAAAAA
>JADRCD010197034.1:4845-15490 GCA_019843815.1 Montemys delectorum | reverse complement strand
ATTGTACTGGCTGGTTTTGTGTGTCAACTTGACACAGGCTGGAGTTATCACAGAGAAGGGAGCTTCAGTTGGGGAAGTGCCTCCATGAGATCCAGCTGTGGGGCATTTTCTCAATTAGTGATCAAGGGGGTAGGGCCCCTTGTGGGTGGTGCCATCCCTGGGCTGGAAGTCTTCGGTTCTATAAGAGAGCAGGCTGAGCAAGCCAGGGGAAGCAAGCCAGTAAGGAACATCCCTCCATGGCCTCTGCATCAGCTCCTGCTTCCTGACTTGCTTGAGTTCCAGTCCTGACTTCCTCTGGTGATCAACAGCAGTGTGGAAGTAAGCCAAATAAACCCTTACCTCCCCAACTTGCTTCTTGGTCATGATGTTTGTACAGGAATAGAAACCCTGACTAAGACAGTGATTCAGATCATAGCTTTGGAGGGATTAATGAAGTCTCTCCAAACATACCTGTTTGTGCTCATCTGTCCTTGGAAAGTGAGGAACTTTTTTATAGTATTTATGTGTACATATGTTTGCCTGCCTGAGTCATGAATCCAGGAGATAGCAGGTGCCAGAAGAGAGTATGGGATATCCTGGAACTATAATTGCAAGCAACTGTAAGGTACCATGGGGGTTCTGGGAACCAAACTCGGGTCCATGGTAAGAGCCATCACAGCTCTTAAGTGCTGAGCCCTCCTCCTCTCCAGTCTTGATTTTTATACTTGTAAATGGTGGAGGAGCACAAGTTTGAGATGAGTTCTGTATGAAATTCAAATTTAAGAGACTGGGTTGTATGCCGGGCAGTGGTGCACACGCCTTTAATCCCAGCACTTGGGAAGCAGAGGCAAAAGGATTTCTGAGTTCGAGGTCAGCCTGGTCTACAGTGAATTCCAGGACATCCAGGGCTACACAGAGAAACCCTGTCTCGAAGAAAAAAGAAAAAAAGAAAAGAAAAAAGAGATAGAGAAAAAGAGACTGAGTTACGTGCTGAATATTTGGAGGTGAAGATCTTATAGCCCACAAAACCTAAATTATTTCATTCTGGACTTTCCAAAGTATTTGCCTCTAATATAAATCCTGAGTGGTGGTTAGAAATGTCATGTGAAGTACGCATGCTCGGTTGTATAATACGTGGTTAAATAATTTAACCCATGGGTGAAATAAAACTAATCCCTGGACTCTAGGGAGGATGTAGGTAGAAGGGATGCCAAAGTTCGATGCCAGTGTGGGCCAAAGAGTGGCACCCTGTATCAAAACAATTCTAAAAGCTATGTGTGTGGGAATTTTAATAACTGTCGTAGGAGTATTTGTGAATCGTATGCCCCCTAGTGGATTGTTGTAGGATTTACAAAATTTTTAAAGTAGAACAGGGCTTGGTGGCTCAAGACGTTGACTCCAGGGTTTGGGAGGTAGAGACAGGTGGATCCCGGAGTTCGAGGTCAGTGTCGTCTACATATCGAGTTCTAGGACCAAGCAGAGAACCCTTACCTCGAAAATCCAAAATAAATAAATGTACGTATGTATGCATATGTTGAATCAACCAAGCGTTCCCTTGGCCCTTGTTGTCCCACTGTCAGGGACAGAGGTTGCTTCCATCTGTGCAGTGGGATCCAGTTATTAGCCGGCCAAGTACGAGATTCGACTGGGGAGTGTCGCCCTTGTCGGTCTCCCTGTGACGCTTCACGTCTGTCGCCCAGGAAGTTTCTCTTCACCGCTCCCCACACCCCAACCCCTGCCGCCACTCACCCAAGGGTCCCAGGTCCCATACATTAAGAAGGCGGGGAAAGGAGGATTGGCGGACCAAGAATAGCATCGGTAGCCAATCGGGACTCGGCGCTGTGCCCAGCCAATAGGGACGGTCGTTTGGGGCTTAGCCAATCGGGCTCGGCGAGGAGGCCTGAGTCAGAGTTTGCGCCAGTCGCTCTTAGGTGACGACCGTTGTGCGCCGTGTTTGGCGAAGCCATGGGGCGGCAATGGGGCCCCTCTATGAGAGTGGCGGAGCAGGCGGGCTGCGTGGTGAGCGCCTCGCGGGCAGGACAGCCCGACGCGGGCTCGTGGAGCTGCAGCGGGGTGATCCTGAGCCGCAGCCCAGGCCTAGTGCTGTGCCACGGGGGCATCTTCACCCCGTTCCTGCGCACGGGCAGCGCGGCGCTGACCCGGACGGGCACCGCCTTCCTGCCGGGCGACAGTTGCAGCGATGACCTGCGCCTCCACGTGCAGTGGGGACCCACGGCTGCCAGCCCCGCCGGTCGCGCGGATCAGGAACTCCCGGGGCTGTGCACGCCTCAGTGCGCAAGCCTGGGCCTCGACCCCGGCGCCCCGAGCCGGGCCCGCTCTCGGCCCCTGCAGCCCCCGCGGCCGGCCAAGCTGCTCCTGCTGCTCAGCTGCCCGGCCTTCCGCTCGCATTTCGCGCGGCTCTTCGGGGCCGAGGTGGCCGATCAGTGGCACTTCGTGAGCTCGGCGCCGGACGACGCGGTGTCGGAGGAGGAAGAGGAGGACCAGCTGCGCGCGCTCGGCTGGTTCGCCCTGCTGCGGGTGCAGCGGGGCGCGGCGGCGGAGGAGAGGCGCGGGCCGACGGTGACCGTGGCACCGCTCGGGGCCGTGGCCAAGGGCGCACCGCTGCTGGCTTGTGGCTCTCCGTTCGGTGCCTTCTGCCCGGACATCTTCCTCAACACGCTGAGCCGCGGCGTGCTCAGCAACGCGTCCGGGCCGCTGCTGCTCACCGATGCGCGCTGCCTGCCGGGCACGGAAGGCGGCGGAGTGTTCGCGGCTCGACCCGCGGGCGCGCTGGTGGCTCTGGTGGCCGCGCCGCTCTGCTGGAAGGCCCGAGAGTGGGTGGGCCTCACGTTGCTGTGCGCCGCCGCCCCGCTGCTTCAGGTGGCCCGCTGGGCGCTCGCCCACCTGCATCCCGGCTCGGCTTCCCTGTCGGGGTTGCTGCCGCCACCCGAGGTGGGCGCGCCACGGGGCCTGGCCCCGCGCGATCTCGGACCCCCGTGGGCGGCCGCGGCGGTGCTGGTGGAGTGTGGTACCGTGTGGGGCTCCGGAGTGGCCGTGGCGCCTCGCTTGGTGGTGACCTGCCGTCATGTGGCACCCCGGGAAGCAGCCAAGGTCTTGGTACACTCCTCTACACCCAAGTAAGGCCCAGGACTGCCCACCCTCACGAGGCCCCCAGTGTTAGAGACCTCCGTTCATTTTTTTGACAACCAGGATCCCCCCTCCCCACTCCCACCTTCCACGATGGGATCTGGACCTCTTGATAGGGCCCAGTGAAGCTTGAGCAAACTGTCAGGCACATGTGACCCTTAGCCTGGGGACACGTGGGACTATGGGCAGGTAGGAGTTCGTGCCTTTGAGCCCTTTAACTATCATGAAACTCTTTGAGCAGCTTCTCTGTCTCTTGGCTTTGCAGCTTAGGCCCCATTAAAGCCCTTTGACCATAGAAGGCTTACCCTAAGAACTTCAACCCTGTAAGTGATAAACGAAGGCCCAGAGGAAACGACTGATGTGGCCTACCTAGTGAGGGCTCCGTTCGAGCCTCACCAGGACTGCCTTGTCACCTGAAGATGAAGCAACATCGGCCTAATTAGAGCATAGGGCTTGGACCCATGGATGGATGTGAGCAGCCTCAGGGTGCAGCTAGGCAGGGACTTTACGATCAATTTGTTTCCTCTGTAGAGAGACACCTTTGCCCTCCTTTTCTTGCTCTGGCGGTAGGCCAGTGGCCTTGGCTTCCTGGCACGGTTGTTGTCTATGTATGGTTCTGTGTCCTCTGTTGCCCCAGATACTTAGGACCAAGGAGCACCTTGGTTTTAGGCTTGGCCCTTGCCTATCAGCCCAGGCCTTTCTGAACTTCTGAGGTTAGCCCCGTATGCTAGTAAAGCCCTGCCTTGCCAGAGCCCCCACGGGTGGGCAACTGAACAGCTATAGTTTCCTAGTGAATAGGATGACTGCCTATGATGTGCCCCCAACTTCTCGCTCTCCCTTTGATTGCTGATCTTAAGGACCTCACCAGGATTTTCTGGAAGCAGCTACCCTGCAGAGTAGGTAGGAGGGTGCCCCTGTGTCTGGTCTGCATAGTGAGTTCCTGGACAGCTAGGGCTACGGAGAGAGACCCTGTCTCAAAAAAGAAGCCTCTTGCCCCGCCCCCATGCCTGCCCAGGAGTAAAGCAGTACAAAGTTGGTTTTGTTTTGTTTTTGTTTTCGAGACAGGGTTTCTCTGTATAGCCCTGTCTGTCCTGGAACTCACTCTGTAGACCAGGCTGGCCTCAAATTCAGAAATCCGCCTGCCTCTGCCTCCCAAGGGCTGGGATTAAAAGGCGTGAGCCACCACCGACCGTCCAGTACAAAGTATTTGTTAGGCTCATCCTGGCTCCTTACTGTTTGCTCTGTGACCTTTAGGAAGGTTGCTTGACCTCTCTGAGCCTCAGCTGCACCATCTAAAGGGGACAATACCAGGACTTTGTTTGTAGGTTTAAGAGGAAGAAGTGAGACTGTGTCCAAGTATCAGCAAGGGCTGCTCACAGCACTCACTAGGTTATGGTAAAGCATACACAGCTTTGTATAGAAGTGTGCTGTGTGGGTAAAGCACATCTGGTTAAGTGTAGGTTTCCAGGCTGATACCCATACCCATATTCTGACTTCAGTCCATAACATACACAGTCTCTCTCTCCTTCCCTCCCTCCCTCTCAAAATAAGACACTCTCCATATGCCCAGAGCTCACAGAGATCTGCCTGCCTCTGCCTCCCAAGTGTTAGGATTGAAGGTGTGCGCCACCACAGCCAGCCCATTCCACGGCTTGTCTCTCATAGTGCTTTCTCCCCAGTGCTAAGGCAACAGAGGGCTAGCTTGTCACTTGTTTCCTGTGTCCCCAGGAATGTGGCAATCTGGGGACGAGTGGTGTTTGCCACTCAGGAGACCTCTCCATATGACATAGCAGTGTTGAGCCTGGAAGATGATCTGAAGGATGTCCCCACGCCTGTCCCTGCTGGGCACTTCCATGAAGGTAAAGGACAAAGGGTCTAAAGTGATGGGAGGGCCAGGACCCCAGGCAGGAGGCAGTGGTGACACTCACCATGCCAGACCGGATAGCCAGCAGGCAGGAATGGGCAAAGCCTGCCAAGCAAGGGCCTTGGGAGCTTGGGTGGGGGTTCTCAGACTTCCCTGTATATCAGTCATTGACACCCCACGTGCTGAGCCAAGTGGGTACCTTATTGAGAGCCTGAAGCAGAGTGATCTGGGGTCCTGGGCCTTGGGAACTCCAGTGCCAAAATTTGGGTGGCATGAAGTCTTAGTCAGGGTTTCTATTCCTGCACAAACATCATGACCAAGAAGCAAGTTGGGGAGGAAAGGGTTTAATCAGTTTACTTCCACACTGCTGTTGATCACCAGAGGAAGCCAGGACTGGAATGAAAGCAGGTCAGGACGCAGGAGCTGATGTAGAGACCACAGAGGGGATGTTCCTTACTGGCTTTCTCAGCCTGCTCTCTTATAGAACCCAAGACTTCCAGCCCAGGGATGGTACCACCCACAAGGGGCCCTACCCCCTTGATCACTAATTGAGAAAATGCCCCACAGCTGGATCTCATGGAGGCACTTAGCCAACTGAAACTGCCTTCTCTGTGATAACTCCAGCCTGTGTCAAGTTGACACACAAAACTAGCCAGTACACATGACTTAGATTTATTTTTTTTTATATTTTGAGACAGAGTCATAAGTAGCCCAAGCAGGTGGTAAACACCCCAGATGGCCAAGGCTAACTGTAAAATTCTGATCCTCCTGCCTCCTCTTCTGGGGTTACAAATGTGCTATCACACCCATCTCATGGAATACTGGGGATCCAACCCAGGGTTTGTGCATGCTAGGCAAGCACCCCACTGACTGAGCTATATCCCTAGCCCCAAAGATTCCACTTTGTATGGTGACAAAAGAGAGGTCCTCTGGATTGGCATCTCTCCTCTGCTGCTGGTGTTCTTACGTTTTTACTTCACACACACACACACACACCATCTCAGTTTACCCCTTGGTCAAATGGGGCTGCTGCACCTTCTGGTACAGTGAAGACTGGCTGAGATATGCCTTGTTCCTTCACAGCACTTGACGAAGGGAGCTGGGACTGGGTAGGGTATGGCCACATCACTTATGTCTTCACGAAGAGATTTGGTCCCAGAGAGAGATGGATATTGACTACAGGTGTGAGCTAGGTGACAACAGCCCTAAAAGTGACTACCCCACTCAGGAAAGGAGTGAGGGCCCGGGGGCCTGCCTGATGCCCCAGAATACTGGCTGGGTACATGCACCTGGGGACAGGATGAATTTTTAATCTCCCTGCAGGCTTCCTGGGGAAGATGCCTAGGGGTGTGGAAGGGGATGAGCAGGGGAGAGGGCTAGCCCTTTGGAGAGGATAGGACGTGAGTGGGCATAGAGTAGAGGTACGCAGCTTCTTTCTTCTCCTTTCTGACAGGTGAGCCTGTCAGCGTGGTGGGCTTTGGTGTGTTTGGCCAGGCCTGTGGGCCCTCGGTGACCTCAGGCATCCTGTCTGCCGTGGTGCACGTGGATGACACCCCAGTGATGCTACAGACCACGTGCGCCGTGCATGGTGGCTCGAGTGGAGGACCTCTCTTCTCCACACGCTCGGGGGACCTCCTGGGTAACTAGCTCCTTTCACCTCTAATCTCCTTGTTGCCTGAGCCTTGATCCTGCCAGTGGTAGCTTGTAGCCTGCCGTCCATCTTGGGAGGCCCTTCTGGGATCATGGTAGACCTTGTGCTGAAGTTTTCAGCTAATCTGCCTCTGGGGCGAGGGTGGCCCTCTCCTGTTTCTAGTCACTGCTGTGACCTTAAGCAAGCCACTGAATCTCATTTAGATTATGAAATTTAGGGTTGGGTTAGTCTGAGGGTCACAAACTCAAAAGTCTACAGAGCTAGGCTTGTGAAGTAGTGAGTGAGCACATAAAACAGCCAGGGGGATTTGCGGGGGGAGAACAGGGGTGAGTGGCCACGCACTGCAGCTGTCACTGCGAAGCTGAGTGATGAGCCAGGGTGTCTCAAGAAGAGAGGAGCCTTTTTGTTTTGTTTTGTTTTGTTTTTTGCTTTTTTCGAGACAGGGTTTCTCTGTGCAGCCTTGGTTGTCCTGGAACTCACTCTGTAGACCAGAGAGGAGCCTTCTTACTGTGTGTGTGGTTGTCCAGCCTTTTACTTTGAGACAGGGTCTTGTATTACCTGGGCTGGCTTCGAACTCAATATATAGCCAAGCATGACCTTGAACTCTTGATTCTCTTGTTTCTACCTCCCAAGTACTGGTACTACAGGCTTTGGTGATGAATGGGGGATTCTTAAAAACAGAGTTGGTAGAACGTTTGCCCTGGGTTTGATCTATAGCACCAAACAAAGCAACCAGTTAACACAACCGACAGACTGGAGTCTGTTTGGTTAGCAAGGCTAGGCAAAGGCCTCCGCAGCCTTCCCTGTTGTGTGTGTAGCATTGCTTGGCCTGGGCTGGCCGCCGGCTGCTATTCCTATTCTAACTTTTGTCTCCTGTAGTGATAAACCTTACTCTTGGCAGTTGGTCTGTGTGCATAATTAAGTCAGTCTTAGAATGCGTAAGCCTGCCTTTTTGTGAGCCACAACTCTAGCAGGTGTCCCAGCACTTGTGGGCAGGTTCTTTTTCTTTCTTCAAGGCCAGCTCTCACTCTTAGCTCAGACTGTCCTTAACTTGCTGTGTAGACCAGATAGGTCTTGAACTCAGAGCAGTTCTCCTGACTAAGCCTTTTCAATGCTGGGATTATAGAGTCAGAGTCAGCTTCCTCCACCCCTTTTTTTCAAGCCTAAAAAACTGACTAAAGTTGGGCAGTGATGGTGGAAACCATTAATCCCAGTACTCAAGAGGCAGAGGCAGGTGGAAGTCTTGCATTCGAGGCCAGCCTGGTCTATACCATGTTCCAGGACAGCCAGGGAAACACAGAGAAGTCCTGTCTTGACAAAAACAAAATGAAAAACAAAAGTATGATTAGTTTATGTGTATGAGGGCCTTATCTGCTTGTATGTAAGTACATATCATGTACATGCCTGGTGCCTGTGGAGGAGTTACAGTATACATATATATGTAACTATAGATGCATATGCGCTATGGTGTAAGTATGGAGGTCAGGGCCACTTTCAGGAATAGGTTGTCTCCTGTCATGCGCACCAAGTATCTGACTCAGATCCTCTGGCTGTGGGGCAGTATCTTTACCCACTGCCCAGTTTTTGATTTATAGTGGCTTGTTGATGCTGAGTGTGGTGGTGCACACCTAAATCCCAGCAATGGAGGGAAGAGGATTAGAAACAAGCATCCAGGGGTGGGAGAGATGGTTCAGAGGTTACAAGCACTGACTGCTTTTCCAGAGGTCCTGAGTTCAATTCTCAGCAACCACATGGTGGCTCACAACCATCTATGATGGGATCTGATGCCCTTTTCTGGTGTGTCTGAAGACAGCTACAGTGTACTCACATATAATAAAATAAGTAAATCTTTTAAAAAAGAAAGAAAGAAGCAAATGTCCATTGGAGGACAGATGTGGTGGTGTACGCCTTTAATCTCAGCACTGGGGAGGCAGTCATCCAAATTTTAAAAGTAAAAAGTGTGGCTTTCCGGTGGTGACGACCTCCCTACAAGAACATGCCTCTCGCAAAGGATCTCCTTCATCCCTCTCCAGAAGAGGAGAAGAGGAAACACAAGAAAAAGCGCCTGGTGCAGAGCCCCAATTCCCACTTTATGAATGCAAAATGCCCAGGATGCTATAAAATCACCACGGTCTTTGGCCGTGTGTTGGCTGCTCCACTGTCCTCTGTCAGCCTCCAGGTGGGAAAGCAAGGCTGACAGAAGGATGCTCCTTCAGGAGGAAGCAGCACTGAGAGCCCCCGATTGAAGATGAGTGGGAGCCTTCCCAGTAAACACATTGTGGATATAAAAAAAAAGTGTGATTTAAATAATATGCACGGGCAATTCCCCCCTTTTTTTGTTTTTTTAAAAGCCAATTTTTTAGAGTCCCATGCACACGTTCAACAAGTCCTTGTCTCCGAGAATTATAAGGAATCTCAGTAATATGAGTAACATTGAATTGTTGACAAAACATCAGATGTTTGATTGTAATAGCCATAATCTGTTTTAATCTGATTTGGAACACCAACCAGAGAAAAATAATGTAGGCAATAACTAATTACATTTTTAGTTGTTTTTCCTGTTAAGGCAATTGTAACTAGAAAGCCTGAAAAGGTATCAATAGTCACATGTGCATATTTTATTTTTCTAAAATCAGAAATATGAGTATATATTTGCAATAATTGATTAAGTATTAGTCCTCGAGAAATAACACCACTATGTGGTACAGATAGAAACTAAGGAAATTGAGAACAAATCTTTACAATTTGACATATACATTCTCCAAAAATACCAAATTATTATCTCAAGCCATTACTATTTTGAGGATGTAAAGAATGAGATTATATGGCCCATTGTTCTTGTGTAAGGCCTATAATCTGCCTGGGATACAAATCTGCTGTGACATTGCCTTACGGGGTCTTGTCCAGGCAGTCCAGGATGAGTTCTTTTTTGTTTTTGTTTTTTGTTGTTGTTTTGTTTTTAGAGACAGGGTTTCTGTGTAGCCCTGGCTGTCCTGGAACTCACTCTGTAGACCAGGCTGGACTCGAACTCAGAAATCCACCTGCCTCTGCCTCCCAAGTGCTGGGATTAAAGGCGTGCACCACCACTGCCGGTCTTTTTTGTTTTTTGTTTTTTTTAAAGATTTATTTATTTATTTTATGCATGTGAGTACACACTGTAGCTGTACAGATAATTGTGAGCCTTCATCTAGTTGTTGGGAATTGACTTTTTTTTTTAGGATCTCTGCTTGCTCTGGTTAAGCCCACTCTCTCACCAGTCCCTCCTCGCTCTGGCCCAAAGATTTATTTATTTTTATAAATAAGTCCACTGTAGCTATATTCAGATGCACCAGAAGAGGGTGTCAGATCTCATTGTGGATGGTTGTGAGCCACCATGTGGTTGCTTGGATTTGAACTCAGGACCTTCGGAAGAACAGTCGGTGCTCTTCCCTGCTGAGCCATCTCACCAGCCCCCAAGTCCTAGCTTCTTGTATTGAAGCAGAGACAATTTTTTTTTTTTTTTTTTTTTTTTACATATTGTAAGGCTATTAGCCATTCCTAAAGGCAAAACCGTCCAATGATTACAAACCCACTAGAAGCAAACCCTTTACAATGATCAGGATGCAGAGGGAAAAAAACCAACCTTCTAAATACACAATAATTTCATATGGAGTGGGCAGGCCAGACTGTAATGCCTCTGCATGTTCCACAGCCTCACTGACCTTCCATAAATGTTAAATTTAAAGTTTTTCTTTTGAACCACACCTGGATAAATCTGTAATGATGCTGTTTTGGCTTAAAAATGATTCCCCGGAGGCAAGGAGAGGTGAGGCCACAAAAACTTCTCTAGGCAGGGTTTGTGAAACAGAAGAAAAGCCTCAGGAGCCGTGCCGAGGCTGCTCTGAGCTTAGCATTCACTCGGACGTAAATACTTCTTAATCTGAGCCTACGGCCTGAGTCCTGCAGTGAGGACAGATTCCACTGAGTCCTGCAGTGAGGACAGATCCCACTGAGTCCTGCAGTGA
>JADRCD010197031.1:547-12378 GCA_019843815.1 Montemys delectorum | reverse complement strand
GGCCTGCTCACTCCGGCCTGCTCACTCCGGCCTGCTCACTCCGGCCTGCTCACTCCGGCTTATTACACTGTAGCTGTCTTCAGACGCACCAGAAGAGGGCGTCAGATCTCATTATGGGTGGTTGTGAGCCACCATGTGGTTGCTGGGATCTGAACTCAGGACCTTCGGAAGAGCAGTCGGTGCTCTTACCCACTGAGCCATCTCACCAGCCCCCCCTGTCATCTTGATAGATACAGTGGCTGGCTGGCTGCAGCAGCAATTGCCCTAAGCTCTCTTACCTGTGGGGAAGAAAGAAAGACCTAGTTCCCCTAGGACAGAGGGGAGAGAATGTTCTTCTGGAGGTCACTGTTGCCAGGACTCGCTGCTTTTGGAAATCCTCTGGATCTGTTCAGTACAGCCCCTGAGGTAGCAGGCACATATATTATTGCTGCATATTTTTTTTTGTGTGAGTTTTGAATTGCAGAAGGGGCAGTCTGTTATGACATTTGGCCAGAAGTGTACTCTATCTCTGAGTCCTTTCTCTTTTTTACTTAGAGCATCCTCACTACCTCAGTCCTGTGTTCCCCAAGCAACCCTCTGCCTTAGGGGTTCTCCTCTGCAACCCTGCCTTTTCCCATCACAAAGGATAGCACACTCATCTCTATTGGGCCATAGGACTGGAGCTAGCAGATCTGAATTCTCTCTTGGGGCTCTAACACTTCCCCTATTCTAGCCTCTTGTGTACCTTCCTTTCCCTGAATATGAGCAGCAGCCATGCTGTCCTCTCGGATGCTACTGTAAGGGAGATTTTGCATGCCCTTGCTGTCTAAATGTGGCAGTGGCTGTTAGGCACCTGTAATGTGACTAATGGTATTACTTTTTTTGTTTGTTTTTTGTTTTTTTGGTTTTTCGAGACAGGGTTTCTCTGTGTAGCCCCGGCTGTCCTGGAACTCGCTCTGTAGACCAGGCTGGCCTCGAACTCAGAAATCTGCCTGCCTCTGCCTCCCAAGTGCTGGGATTAAAGGCATGGTATTACATTTTTAACTTTGAGCTGGGCATAACAGAATACCTTTGTAATCTCAAAACTGGGAAGGTGGGAGCACGAGGATCAAAAAATTCAAGGTCATTCTCAGCTACAAAGCTGAGGTCAGTTTGGACAATATAAGTCCTCGTCTCAAAAAGCTAAAGACCAAAATAAAAGACCATACAGGGCTAAAAAGATGGTTTGATGGTTAAGAGTGAGTACTTTTCTTTCAGAGGACCCGAGTTTGGGACCCATGTTGGTCCTCTTAACAACCACCTATAATTCCAGTTCCAAGGCAATCCAACATTCCTGGCCTCATGGGCACTTGCAAGTCACATACACATATGCACATATATGCAAACACACACAATTAAGAATAATTAAAACTAGTTTAAATGCTTATTTATGTATATACATGTATGCCTGCATGAGTGTAGGCCACATATGTGGAGGTATGCATGGAAGCTAGAGGGCATGGGATTCCCTGGAGCTGGAGTTATCGATGGTTACGAGTCACCTGACTTGGCTGCTGGGAGCTGAACTCAGGTTCTCGGGAAGAGCAACAAGCATTTTTCACCACTGGGTTATTTCTTATCTATTTTCCCCTGTGGGGTGTGTGTGTGTGTGTGTGTGTGTGTGTGTGTGTGTGTGTGTGTGAAACTACAGTAATTTAATTACCTGCCTAAAATTATTTTATTTTTGACTGTTGGAGACAGGTTCTCATGTAGCCCAAGCTGGCACTGAGCTTGTGCTGTATGTCAGGCCACCCTTAAACTGGAACTTGATCTCCCGGCTTTCCCTCTTGAGTGCTGAGATTATAGGTATGTACTACCATGCCGGGCTAATCCATTTAAATTTAAATAGCCACATGGGGCTACCTTGTTAGCAGCTCACATTCGACTCTTTTCAAGCCCCAAAGGCTTGTGATGAGTGACTGAATTGTGAAGAGTTCTCCCAACTTCCAAAGACCTTTTTGATTTACCTGGAGGCCTGACTAACCTGTGTGGGAGGAGAGGGAAGAACATCTGGACTGGCTACAGGCTCCATTAGTGGAGGACAGACCGAGAGCTGCTGCCCAGATGCAGAAAACAAAGCTTGTTGCCACCATAGTCTCCCATATGCATCCTCATGGCTTTTGGGACCATGTATGTTGAGAAGGGAGTCCTTCTTGACCAGTGGCAGAGTAGACAGGTGCTTGGCAGACCCTCTTGGGTAAGGCCGACTTGTGGTTCCTTTTTGCAGCGGTTGAGAGCTTTTCAGAATGACTTCTCTCAGGAACCTACTGAGTGAAGCATATAGCAAATCCAGGTTGGCCCACAGTGCTTTTGGCATCTAGGACCCTTTGTTCTAAGGCTCAGTGAGAGAAGGGAAACTGTGGGAAGTGCTAGCTCCTCTAGCACTTGGGGGCCTGGCCTAGGAGGCATTGCATTGACTGGGCTTTTTAGGCGTGGCCCTGTGCACGTCTGGAGCTGTTGCTGCAGACTGCAGTGACTCACCTCGAAAGGAGGCAGGGTGGGGCCACCATGTGGGTGAGAGTGAGCTGGCTCTCTTTCTCCTCTGCTGGCTCAGCACCAGGATGTTTGGCTGAGCAAGGGGCCCTGCACAAGGAGGAAGACCGGTGCTAGGAAACTTGAAGGGGTGGCTTCAGTTCTTAGGTGTTTGAGCTTGAGACTTTTACTTTCCTGTTTCTGGCAGGATTCTGACTTCTAGTCTGGCTTCTCAGTGTTGGTCCGGGATAGGGCAGACAAGACAGTTGTGAAGAGTCAGTGTGGTTTTCCTCTTAAAGTAGCCTCATCCGCCTGCTGGGAAGGGAGTGGGGGTTTCCCTAGCTCAAACTTGTGCCAGCAGGCTTCTCTCTCGTCTTCTCTTACCCTCTAGCCAGCACCTGTGTTGTTAAGTAGGCCCACGATAAACACTGTGTTTATGAGTTTGTCAAATCTGAGAACAGGTGGGGTGATCTAGGTTGCTGGGTTTTTGTTTGTTTGTTTGTTTTGGTTTTGGTTTGTGTGTGTTTATCTTTTGTTGGTTTCTGCCTGAGACTGGGTCTGCTAAGTGCCATGGATTTCTAAAAGCTACCATCCCATCCCAGAGGCTGGCTCCAGCACCTTGGAAGCCTCGTTTATATCTCATTCCCCGAGATGCCTCTTAAGACTTCTGGAACATTGTGGAGCCCAGTTGGTCACACCCAGAGTCACTTGTTTATCATTTGTATGGAGATAGGACTTTAAGTCTTTTAAATTTCCATATCTGGCATACGGAGTGCATTTAATAAATGTCTAGAGAATACACGAGTGTTGGGAGGTAACAATCTAATGCAGTGTACAATTAAGTGCTGGGCTGGGCTGTGCTTGTCCCTGACTGATTTCCTTTGCAACATCTAGTGTAGACTCGGACATGCAGGAGGTGATCAGTATACATGTATTTATGATTGGTTGACTAATTTCTGGATGTAAACAGTTTCAGGGTGGGGCTTTGGGTGAGGCTCACCACAATTTATAGAGTCCTTCACACAATTTCACAGGTATGCTTTTAGATGACTGCCAGTGGTGTTTTGTGTGGGTGGCTGTAACTCATTGCCATAGTCACTATTCTGCTGGGTGCTTTCCCAGGGCACCTCTGCAGCTGATTCTCATCCTGTGGCAAGGAGGGATGCCTTCACCTACAGTGGCTATCTTAGGGTCCACGGCGGGCATGCACATCGCCTTGACTATCTAGGGGCCCAAGCTTTGGCTTTGGGAGCCTAGTGGAGATGGGATTGTCTTTATTTAGGTCACTACCAGGAACATGACTTATGGAACTTCTAGCGGGTAAAGGTTCCTTTTGATCCTGGGGGCCAGGCGACAGATAGTAAGCTGAGTCATGGTCGGTGGGGTGGACACCACCATCCATTCTTAGAGAACAGTCTCACATTAGTGAAGAGGTATAGACTAAGGTTGGTGTGGAGGAAAGACCCACAGAAACATCTGTGTCATCATCCTCTTTGTGTGCACTCCAGGCAAATGGGCCTTTCTGAGTCTCAGCCTCTGCTTGTAACTGTAGGACCAGTTATTCTAGAGACTGATTAACATGAGTGTTTGGTGGAACCTTCATGGACCAGCTGCTGTCTTATGTTCCTTCAATCTACATGGAGCTCCTACTGTTTCCGTGTTCACAGACAAAGAAACATAGGTTCAAAGAAGTTAAATGTCCTTGGCAAGAGTTCTATAGCTACGAGGATGCAGGGGTTAGAAACCTAATCCACTTTCCTTTAACCTCGTTTTCTGTAGCAATGGGCTTCAGAGTTATGTAGCTATTGACTGTAGTGGGGACCAGAGTTTTGGCCTGCCCTGTGGTTCAGGATTCACCTGTCCTTTGGGTGGTAGCTCACTGAGTTTTGAGAGGCTAAGGGTGAATATCATGGTGAAATTTTTCCTAGGTTGTGTGACCAAGATTCCCAAAGAGAGAGAGACTGATACAGAAAGAGAAGAAGGAGGGGCGGGCTCCTGGCAAGGCGTTTGCTCCTAAGAAGAGTCCTGCAAAGGTTAGTAGGTTGGATGCTGCCGAGGAGTGGAGGATAGGATGGGGCATGCCGGACACAGGGTGGAGCATTTGGACCTGTGCCATGCATGGGTGGATCAAAGGGCGGGCTTCCCTCTTTCTGTCTTTATTGTGCATGGTGAGAACTTTACAGTGGAAAAACATGGAACAGGTCACCCTTCCCCCAGGAATCCCCAGGTGAGCCAGGGCTGAGGGGACAGCTTGGGCTCTAGTCCCTGGATGTACACAGCACCCAAGATCTCTGGCTCTCTCATGCCTTTCTGCTCTCCATGTCCCCATGACCAGACCTTTGTTTTTTTCTTTTTTTTTTTTTCTTCACCCCATCCCAGATGGAGAAGGAGGAAGAGACAACCCGGGAGCTGCTACTGCCTAACTGGCAGGGCAGTGGCTCCCACGGGCTGACCATTGCCCAGAGGGATGATGGAGTCTTCGTACAGGAGGTGATGCAGAACTCCCCTGCGGCCCGCACTGGGGTGGTCAAGGAGGGTGAGTCTCTCTAGGATAATGACTGGGCACTGTGGGGGGGGCGGAGTGAGAGGGGGAAGAGCGGGAGGCAGGGGTTGGGGGTGGGGGGCAGGCAGAAATGACCAAATGACTGTGGAAGGCCTGGGTCCAACAACATAAGGAAGGTCAGTACCCAAGCCCCGTCCCTTGCTACTCTGTGTCTTGTTGGTGAATCTTGGGGGAGGTAGTCATGGGGAGTCCTGGAGGCTGACCTTATCTTCAGATCTGATTTCTGTGCTCCTCACCAATTCTGCAGCTATGTGAAAACAGTTGGCTTTTCCAGCCAATTTCCTCCTCTGTGCTTGAGTGGGCAATACTGTGTGTGCTTTGGTGTTCATGAAGCTAAAGGGGAAGTCAGCTTTAGTGGCTATGATGTGGTGCTTTCTTGAGACCTGTGGGTCTCTACCTGATAGTTGTACTCCCTTACTTAGGGGACCAGATTGTGGGTGCCACCATCTACTTTGACAACCTGCAGTCTGGTGAGGTGACCCAGTTGCTGAACACCATGGGGCATCACACCGTTGGCTTGAAGTTGCACCGTAAAGGGGACCGTTCCCCTGAGCCTGGACAGACCTGGACCCACGAAGTCTTCAGTTCCCGTAGCTCTGAGGTGGTTCTGGTGAGTACCTGGTGGCCCACCTTTGTCTGATCAGAGCTCCCCCGTGATCCTGACGGCTTCTTGAGCCTTCCTTCTTTCATGTTCTGCATTCTCTTGTGACTTCTCTCCGCTGTTTTCTTCCTGTTTATGTGTGGCATGTGGCTGATTCCGTCCCTACAAGTATAGTGTTCCTTCAGTCCCTTAAGACTATGCCCTGGCATGGGAAACAACTCCAGCCATGGGGGCTTAGGTGCCAAGAGGAAGGTTGGCTGCTCTACTCTGAAATGACCTCATTGGTGTTCAACCTGCCTCTCTGCATTCCATGAGTGAGAAGATGAACAGCACAATGCTTGTGGGAAGTGCTTCTTTACTCCTAATGGCTTGCTTATTGAATAAAGCATGTGTCCTCAAAGTGAAAGTATTACCCAATCACAGTCAAGCCATCAGGTTTCAAAAAATACTTTCCAGTGTGCAAAGGCTCCTGGGAGGCTCCTTAAACAATCAAGCCAGTGAGCTGAGAACTGAAAGATGAGGGGCCTGATTGGGATGGGTCCTTGGAACAGGCTTCTTTGAGCTATCACTGGGTGGTAGAGCCTCTTCCTGGGCAGTGCAGTCAAGGAGTTTACATATTTCCTAACCCTGCCATGACTTTTGCTTACAAGAGTTTTCTTCCATTTTCCTCTTATGGTATGACTGTCAACCCCTTTCTTCAGTGCCCTGTGTTCTGCCCCAGGAGGCTCTCTAGACCTCAGTTATGGTCTGAGCACCTTTGGGAAACAGGCAACTGTTGTTGGCTGGACTGCAGCCGGGCATCTGCCAATTCAGGCAGGCTTTGCTGCAACCTCTGCCGGGCATGTCTTTCTGCAGAGCGGGGATGATGAGGACTACCAGCGCATCTACACCACAAAGATCAAGCCACGCCTGAGGTCGGAGGATGGAATAGAAGGGGACCTTGGGGAGACCCAGAGCCGTACCATCACAGTGACCAGAAGGGTTACAGCCTACACTGTGGATGTGACCGGTCGGGAAGGAGTGAAGGACATTGACATCAGCAGCCCTGAGTTCATGATCAAGATACCAAGGCATGAAGTGACTGAAATCTCCAACACAGATGTGGAAACCCAACTCGGAAAAACGGTGATCCGACTGCCCTCGGGATCCGGGGCAGCCTCTCCAACCACAGTCTCTGCTGTGGATATCCGGGCAGGTGCCATCTCTGCTTCAGGACCAGAGCTTGAAGGTGCCGGCCACGCAAAATTCCAGGTCACTGTGCCTGGGGCAAAGGTGGGAAGCCTAGATGTCAATGTCAAAGCAAAAGGCTTGGACTTGGGTGGCAAAGGAGGGATCCAAGTTCCAGGAGTCGATGTTTCATCTTCTCTTGGGACTGGCTCGGTAGAGGTACAGGGCCCATCCCTCCAGAGTGGTGATATTGGGAAAATTAAAATTCCTACCATGAAGATGCCAAAATTTGGTGTCTCAGCAGGTCTGGAGGGCCAGATACCAGAGGTAGGGCTGAATGTTTCTGCACCTGAATTCTCTGTGGGACATGAGGGTGACAAGCCAGGCTTGGCTATTGGGGGAAACATCCAGGCTCCTCACCTAGAAGTAAGTTCCTCCTCTGTCAATATTGAGGGGCTTGAAGGGAAGCTGAAGGGTCCCCAAATCACTGGGCCATCACTTGAGGGTGACTTAGGCCTGAAAGGTACCAAGCTGCAAGGGAACATAGGAATGGATGCCTGTGCTTCCAAAATTGAGGGCACTGGTCCTAGTGTGGAAATTGGAACCCCTGATGTTGATGTTCATGGGCTAGGGGGCAAACTGAATGTGCCCAAGATGAAAGTCCCTAAATTCTCTGCATCAGGTTCAAAGGGAGAGGGTGTTGGCCTTAATGTGGCACTGCCCACAGGTGAAGTGATCCTTCCTGGGGTCTCTGGGGATGTCAATCTGCCTGAGATTGCTACTGGTGGGCTCGAAGGGAAGATGAAAGGTGCTAAAGTCAAGACTCCTGAAATGATTGTCCAGAAACCTAAGATCTCCATGCAGGATGTGGATCTGAGCCTCGGGTCCTGTAAACTGAAAGGAAATGTGAAGGTATCTGCTCCTGAGGTGAAAGGTGATGTTAAAGGCCCTCAGGCGGCAGTCAAAGGCTCCAGAGTGGACATAGAGACACCAAACATAGAGGGGACCTTGACAGGTCCCAAGCTCAGCAGCCCTTCTGGAAAAATAGGGGCCTGTAGGATTTCTATGGCAGATGTAGACTTAAATGTAGCTGCACCTAAGGGGAAAGGGAGTGTAGATGTCATTCTCCCCAAAGTAGAAGGAAAAGCCAAAGGTCCTGAAGTTGATGTCAAAGGCCCCAAAATGGACATCAGTGCCCCAGATGTGGAAGTTCATGGTCCAGAATGGAACTTGAAGATGCCCAAGTTCAGTGTCTCAGGACTCAAAGGAGAAGGCTCGGATGTTACTCTGCCTAAAGGAGATATCAGTATTTCAGGGCCTAAGGTCAATGTAGAAGCTCCAAATGTCAACATGGAGGGTCTGGGTGGCAAACTTAAAGGCCCTGACATTAATCTTCCTGAAGTAAGTGTCAAGACTCCAAAGATTTCTATACCTGATGTGGATCTGCATATCAAAGGGCCAAAGGTGAAGGGAGAGTATGATGTAACAACACCAAAGCTTGAGGGAGAACTGAAAGGCCCCAAAGTGGACATTGACACCCCACAAGTGGATGTTCATGGCCCAGACCTGAAGATTCCCAAGATGAAAATGCCCAAATTCAGCGTGCCAGGGTTCAAAGCAGAGGGCCCAGAAGTAGATGTGAACCTGCCCAAGGCTGACATTGACATTTCTGGGACTAAGGTGGAGGTCAGTGCTCCAGATGTAAGCATTGAAGGACCAGAAGGGAAGTTGAAAGGGCATAAGTTTAAAATGCCTGAAATGAATATTAGAGCTCCAAAGATCTCCATGCCAGATGTGGACTTACACTTAAAAGGCCCCAGTGTAAAGGGGGAATATGATGTCACAGTGCCAAGAGCCGAAAGTGAGATTAAAGTTCCTGATGTTGAACTTAAAAGTGCTAAAGTGGACATTGATGTTCCAGATGTGGATGTTCAAGGTCCTGAGTGGCATATGAAGATGCCCAAGATAAAAATGCCCAAGTTTGGCATGCCAGGCTTCAAGGCAGAGAGCCCAGAAGTGGAGGTGAATCTCCCGAAGGCTGACATTGATGTATCAGGACCCAAGATGAATGTCAAAGTTCCAGATGTGAACATTGAAGGACCCGAAGGAAAGCTGAAGGGTCCTAAGCTGAAGATGCCTGAGGTGGATATCAAGGCCCCAAAGATATCCATGCCTGATGTGGATTTGCATGTGAAAGGTCCCAAGGCAAAAGGAGAATATGATGTCACAATGCCAAAGCTAGAAGGAGACTTGAAAGGCCCCAAAGTAGATGGCAGTGCTCCAGATGTTGATGTTCATGGTCCCGATTGGAACTTGAAAATGCCAAAGATTAAAATGCCCAAATTCAGCATGCCCAGTCTCAAAGGTGAAGGCCCAGAGTTGGATGTGAACATGCCCAAGGCTGATGTAGACATTTCTGTACCAAAGCTAGATATTAGTGCTCCAGATTTGAACCTTGAGGGGCCAGAAGGGAAGTTGAAAGGCCCCAAATTTAAGATGCCTGAGATGCACTTTAAGGCTCCAAAGGTGTCTCTACCAGATGTGGACCTGGACCTCAAAGGACCCAAAATGAAAGGAAATCTAGACATGTCTGCACCAAAAATAGAGGGAGAGATGAAAGTCCCAGATGTGGACATTAAAGGTCCAAATGTAGATATTAAAGCACCAGAGGTGGATGGGCAAGGCCCAGACTGGAGCCTGAAGATGCCAAAGATGAAAATGCCCAAGTTCAGTATGCCTACTCTCAAGGGTGAGGGTCCAGATGTGGATGTGAGCCTGCCTAAGGCTACTATTGATGTTTCAGGACCTAAACTTGATGTTGAAACCTCAGATGTGAGCATTGAGGGCCCAGAAGGAAAACTGAAGGGCCCCAAGTTTAAGATGCCTGATATGCACTTCAAGGCCCCAAAGATTTCAATGCCTGATGTGGACTTAAACATGAAAGGCCCCAAAGTCAAGGGGGACATGGATGTGACAGTGCCCAAGATTGAAGGTGAAATGAAAGTGCCAGATGTGGACATTAAAGGCCCTAAAGTGGACATCAATGCCCCAGATGTGGATGTGCATGGCCCAGACTGGCACCTGAAGATGCCCAAGGTGAAAATGCCCAAGTTCAGTATGCCTGGCTTCAAAGCAGAGGGCCCAGAAGTGGATGTGAACTTGCCCAAGGCTGACCTTGATGTCTCAGGACCCAAAGTTGATATTGAGGCCCCAGATGTGAGCATTGAGGGACCAGAAGGGAAGCTGAAGGGCCCAAAGTTTAAGATGCCTGACATGCACTTCAAGGCCCCCAAGATCTCCATGCCTGATGTGGACTTGAATATTAAGGGGCCCAAAGGAAAAGCAGATGTGGATGCATCATTGCCTGAGGTAGAGGGTGAAATAAAAGTGCCAGATGTGGACATTAAAGGGCCCAAAGTTGGCATTGATGCTCCAGATGTTGAGGTTCATGGCCCAGACTGGCACCTTAAGATGCCTAAGATGAAAATGCCCAAGTTCAGTATGCCTGGTTTCAAAGGAGAAGGCCCAGAAGTAGACATCCCCAAGGCCAACATTGATGTTTCAGGACCCAAGGTAGACATTGATGCTCCAGATGTAAATATTGAAGGTCCAGATACAAAACTAAAAGGTCCAAAATTTAAGATGCCAGAGGTGAACATAAAGCCTCAGAAGATATCCATGCCAGATGTTAGCTTGAATTTGAAAGGCCCTAAGGTAAAAGCAGAACATGATGTCTCAGTTCCAAAAGTTGGAGGAGAAATAAAAGCTCCTGCTGTTGACATTAAAGGCCCCAAAGTGGAGGCACCAGATATGGAAGTGCATGGCCCAGACTGGCATTTGAAGATGCCCAAGGTAAAAATGCCCAAGTTCAGCATGCCTGGCTTCAAAGGAGAAGGCCCTGAAGTAGATGTGAATCTTCAAAAGGCCAATATTGATGTCTCAGGACCCAAAATGGATATAGATGTTCCAGACGTGAATATTGAAGGGCCAGAAGGGAAACTTAAGGGCCCCAAGTTCAAGATGCCTAGCATGAATATACAGACACACAAAATCTCTATGCCTGATGTTGGGCTTAATTTGAAAGGACCTAAACTGAAAACTGGGGTAGATGTTTCTCTTCCAAAAGTAGAGGGAGATTTGAAAGGTCCCGAAGTTGATGTGGATGTTGGTGATATTGATATTGAATGTCCAGAAGGGAAGATGAAGGGTCCCAAGTTTAAGATGCCTGACATGCATTTCAAGGCCCCTAAGATCTCCATGCCTGATGTAGATTTACACCTGAAAGGCCCCAAAGTCAAGGGGGACATGGATGTGACAGTGCCCAAGATCGAAGGTGAAATGAAAGTACCAGATGTGGACATCAAAGGCCCTAAAGTGGACATCAATGCCCCAGATGTGGATGTGCGTGGCCCAGACTGGCACCTGAAGATGCCCAAGGTGAAAATGCCCAAGTTCAGCATGCCTGGTTTCAAAGCAGAAGGCCCAGAAGTGGATGTGAACTTGCCCAAGGCTGACCTTGATGTCTCAGGACCCAAGGTGGACATTGATGCTCCAGATGTGAACATTGAAGGGCCAGATGCAAAACTGAAAGGCTCCAAATTTAAGATGCCTAAGTTGAATATCAAGGCTGCCAAGATTTCCATGCCTGATGTGGACTTGAATTTGAAAGGGCCTAAACTGAAAGGAGAGATAGATGCTTCTGTGCCAGAATTGGAAGCTGATCTCAGAGGTCCTCAAGTTGATGTCAAAGGGCCCAATGTGGATGTGAAAGTACCTGATATTGATCTGGAATGTCCTGATGCAAAGTTGAAAGGCCCCAAGTTCAAGATGCCTGACATGCACTTCAAGGCTCCTAAGATCTCCATGCCTGATGTGGACTTGCATCTGAAAGGCCCCAAAGTCAAAGGGGATGTGGATGTGGCAGTGCCAAAATTAGAGGGAGAATTAAAAGGCCCAAGTGTGGATGTGGAAGTGCCTGATGTTGATCTGGAATGTCCTGATGCAAAGTTG
>JADRCD010197030.1:23920-39694 GCA_019843815.1 Montemys delectorum | reverse complement strand
CCCCCCCAAATGAAATGAAACAAAACTGTAGTGAAACTTATTTTTCTAGATGTAACAGTGTTTTAAGAGAACCATAGTGTATCTTGTGCTCCAGTCCTCCCAACACTCAACCCACACCAGAGACAGCTTGACCCCCAGGATGTCTGATACTATCAGGCTCACAGGACATCCTTACAGCCAAGCTTACAGATCAGACACTCTAGACTCTCTCCCATACCCAGAGATGTTCTGACCCTAGGAGGCCTTCCATAACCAGACTTATAGGAGAGACAGACTCTAGTTGGAATGACAAGGTCAGTTAACAACAGAGATAACCACACTTTCTAAAATTTAACTAAAATGAAGGCACAGCATACCCAAAAATTTGACACAATAAAAGTAGTGTTAAGATGAAAACTCATAGCACTCAGTGCCTTCATAAAGAAATTGGAGAGATTCTAGACTAGCAACTTAACACGTCTGAAAGCTCTAGAACAAAAAGAAGCAAACAGACCAAAGAAGAGTAGAGGGCAGAAAATAATCAAACTCAGGGCTGAAATCAACCAATTAAAAACATAAAGTACTATACAAAGAATTAGCAAAACTAGGAGCTGGTTCTTTGAGAAAATCAACAAGATAGATAAATTCTTAGCCAAACTAATTAAAAGGCATAGAGACTGTATCTAAACTAACAAAATCAGAATTAAAAAAGAAGACATAACCACAGAAACTCAGGAACTTCAAAAGATCATCAGATCCTACTACAAAAGCCTATACTCAACAGAATGTGAAAAATCTAGATGAAATGGATGATTTTCCTAGACAGGCACCAGGCACCAAAGTTAAATCAGGATCAGATAAACCATCTAAATAGTCCCATGACCCCTAAGGAAATAGAAGGAGTCATTAAAAGCCTCCTAACCAATATAAGCCCAGGGCCAGATAGTTTTAGTACAGAATTCTATCAGGCCTTGAAAGATGACCTAATATCAATACTTCTCAAACTATTCCAAAAAATAGAAACAGAAGGAGTAATAACTGATTCATCCTATGAAGCCACAATTACCTCAGTTACGCTGATACCTAACCCACACAAAGGCCTAACAAAGAAAGAAAACTCCAGACAAATTTTGCTTATGAGTATCAGTGGGAAAATGCTCAACAAAAGTCTCGCAAACTGAATCCAAGAACACATCAAAACGATCACTAACCACTATCAAGTAGACTCCATCTCAGGGATGCAGGGATGGTTCAGTATAGAGCAATCCATCAATGTAATCCTCTGTATAAACAAACTCAGAGAAAAAACAATCACATGATCATCTCATTAGATGCTGAAAAAGCCTTTCATAAAATACAACACCCTTTCTTTCATATTAAAAGTCTTGGAAAGATCAGGAATTCAAGGCACATACATACATATAATAAAAGCAATTTACAGTAAACCAGTAGCCAACATCAAATTAAATGGACAGAAACAAAGCAATCCCACTAAAGTCAGGAACAAGACAAGGCTGCCCACTCTCTCCCTATTAATTCAATATGGAACTTGAAGTTCTAGCTAGAGCAATTAGATTAAAAAAAAAAAAAAGGAGATCAAAGGGATACAAATCGGAAAGAAAGAAGTCAAGATATCACTATTTGCAAATGATACTATAGTATATATAAGTGACCCAAAAAACTCTACCAGAGAACTCCTACAGCTGATAAACCACTTTAGCAACATATTTGGATATAAAGTTAACGCAAACAAATTAGAACCCTTCTTCTACACAAAGGATAAACAGGCTGAGGAAGAAATTATGGAAACAACACCCTTCACAATAGTCACAAATAATATAAAATATCTTAGTGTAAGGCTAACCAAGCAAGTGAAAATCTATTTGACAACTTTAAGTTTCTGAAGAAAAAAATGGAAGAAGACCTCAGAAGATGGAAAGGTCTCCCATGCTCATGGATCAGCAGGATTAACATAGTGAAAATAGCCATCCTACCAAAAGCAATCTACAGATTCAATGCAATCTCCATCAAAATTCCAACTCAATTTTTCACAGAGGTAGAAAGAGCAATTCTCAACTTCCTCTGGAATAACAAAAAATCCAGGATAGTGAAAGCAATCCTCAATAATAGAACTTCTGGGGGAACCACCATCCCTGACCTCAAGCTCTATGACAGAATAATAGTGATAAAACTGTATGGTATTGGTGCAGAGACAGACAGATAGATCAATAGACTAGAAATGATGACCCAGAAACAAATGCACACACCTATGGTCACTTGATCATTGATAAAGAAGCCAAAACCATCCAGTGAAAAAAAGAAAGCATTTTCAACAAATGGTGCGGTTCATCTGGCAATCTATGTGTAGAAGAATACAAATTGATCCATTTTTATCTCTTTGTACAGAGTTTAAGTCCAAGTGGATCAAGGACCACCACGTAAAACCATATAGGGTGAATCTAGTAGAAGGGAACGTGGGAAAGAGCATTGAACACATGGGCATAAGAGAAAATTTGCTGAACAGAACACCAATGGTTCAGGCTCTAAGATCAACAATTGATAAATGAGACCTCATAAAATTGAAAAACTTTGTAAGACAAAGGACACTGTCAACAGGACAAAACGGTAACCCACAGACTGGGAAAAGATTGGTACCAAACATATATCCAATAGAGGGCTAATATCTAATATATACAAAGAACTCAAGAAGTTAGACTCCAAAGAACCAAATAACCCAATTTAAAAAAAAATGTGGTACAGAGCTAAACACAGAATTCTCAACTGAGGAATCTTCAATGACTGAGAAGCATCTAAAGAAATGTTCAACATCCTTATTCATCAGGGAAATGTAAATTTAAATGACCCTGAGATTCCATATTATACTTATCTGAATGGCTAAGATCAAAAACTCAGGTGATAGCAGATGCTAGTGAGGAAATCCCACTCCTTCATTGCTGGTGGGATTGCAACCTGGTACAACCACTTTGGAAATGAATCTGGCAGTTCCTCAGAAAACTGGAAATATTCTACCTGAATACCCAGCTATACCACTACTGGGAAGCATATACCCAAATCATGCTACATCATATAACAAGAACACATGTTCCACTATGTTCATAGCAGTCTTATTTATAATAGACATAAGCTGGAAACAACCCACCTGTCCTTCAACTGAAGAATGGATACAGAAAATGTAGTACATTTACACAATGGAATACTACTCAGCTATTAAAAACATTGACTTCATGACTTTTGCAGGCCAATGAATGGAACTAGAATATATTCTGAGTATGGTAACCCAGACCCAAAAGGACACACATGGTATGAACTCACTGATAAATGGACATTAGCCCAAATGTTCAGAATGCTCACAATACATTTCACAGACAATATAAAGATTAACAAGAAGGAAGATCAAAATGTAGATGCTTCACTCTTACTTAGAAGGGGGAACAAAATAATCATGGGAGGTAGAAGGAGGGAGGGATCTGGGAGGGAGAGGAGAGGAAAAAATGGTGGTGGGGGGCAGAATTCTATATGGGAAGAGACAGGAGGGTAGTTCAGAGGGCCAGGAGAATAAATAGAAATACATAGCAGTGGGAGTTGGGGAGCAGGAAGTGGACCACTAGTAAGTCTCAGATGCCAGGGAATGGAGAGGCTCCCAGGACCCAACAGAGAAGACATTAGCCAAAATTCCCAACAGAGGGGAGATAGAACCTGAGGAGACCATCTCTATTAGACAAATGTGGCCTCCAGTTGAGGGAAGGAGCCATCCATCCATCTCAAAAATTTTAACCCAGAATTGTACCTGTCTAAAGGAAAGGCAGGGACAAAAAATGGAGCAGAGACAGAAGGAAAGGTTATCCAGAGACTGTTCCACATAGGGATCCATCCCATCTGCAGACGCCAAACTCAGACACTACTACTGATGTCAAGAAGTGCTTGCAGACAGGAGCCTAGTATGGCTGTCCTCTGAGAGGCTCCCTCAGCCCCTGACTAAGGCAGATGCAGATACTCACGGCCAACCATTGGATGCAGATACTCACAGCCAACCATTGGACTGAGTGTGTGGATCCCAAAGGAAGAGTTAGGGGAAGGACTGAAGGAGCTGACGGGTATTACAACCCCACGGGAAGAACAACAATATCAACTATCTGGACCCCTCAGAGCTCCCAGGAACTAAACCACAAACCGAAGAGTACACATGGGCAGGTCCATAGCTCCCACTACATATGTAGCAGAGGACTGCCTTATCTGGCATCAATGAGAGGGCAGGCTCTCGGTCCTGTGGAGGCTTGATGCCCCAGCATAGGGTGATGCTAGATGAGGGAGGCAGGAGTGGGTTGGTGGTTGGGGGAGCACCCTCATAGAGGAAAAGGAGGGATGTGATAGATAGTTTATAGAGGGGAGATCAGGAAGGGGTACATTTAAAGTAAATTAATAAAATAATCAATTAATAAAAAAAAAGAGAGAAAGAGAGAATCATAGCACAGTTATGCATGATTTTCTGGCTGGAAGCCTCTAGTGGTTAATGTTGGTGTAGAATACATTCCAAGCACTTTAATTTCTTTCCAGGGTAGTAGCTGACCCATGACTGTTCTCCTGTCCCTCAGATTTCAGCTCCCACTTTCATTCACATGACAGAGTCCATAGTTGTTGGTGTTGTTTTTAATTTGCTTTATGTAGGACACTTCTGACTTTGTTGTAAAAATGTATCAACCATCTGAGAACCACTCAGGTGCACATAGGAAAAATTATCTGTCCTTCCAAAATATTCTCAACATTTTGTCCAGTGTGTTTTGATATCTCTTCTTCTCCTCCTTCTCCATCATCAGGAACACAAGTATATATTGTGTGTGCATGTGTATGTTAGAGCATGTGGGTGCACATGCATGAACATTTGCTTGATCATGTGTATGCATGCACACATAGGGAGAGAGGTGCCCAAATCTTCATGTTTTGAAAACTTAGTTTTCCCCATAATTTGTTGGAGACAAAGCATGATTTCTCTACGATAGGGCAAATCATATTCCTTTAACTCAAAACTAGTCTCAGGACAAGTGCCTGTCTCTGAGTTCACTGGACATACTAGATGTCTACAGTCTATCACTCCAAGGCCCACATGGACTAGAAGGACACATGTTTTTGTTTCTTCTCCTCCTTTCTTCTTCCTCCTCTTCCTCTTCTTCCTTCTCTTTTCTTTTCCAAGATAACCCATAATATGCCCTAGGCTCTCTGAATTCACTGGATCTGAACTACTGACTTTCCTATCTCCACATCCCCAGTGCTAATATTACAGGTATGCACCACCATACCAGGTTTCTTAGGGACACAGAGAGTTAGGAGTTCTGAAGTATACACCTACACTCTCATGAACTCTTACTCCTGTTTGTTTCCTTGGAAGCAAGCCCAAATCCAATAGATGAGACCAGGATACTTGTGTCTGTCACAAGTATCTAATTGGATGAGCAACTTTCCCACTAGCCTTCCCTAGACATTCCCATTTCTGTTTTAGGCTAAGCATCCAAGCCCTTAAGGACCCTAGAAGTTGCTACTTTGTTAGAGGGCTTGTACATAGTTTTTCCCCTTCAAAGAGCTTTTTTATTCTTTTCTTTTTTTTATTACTTTTATTGTTTTATAGTCCCTCCAAGTCTGCCTTCTCACAGTTCCTCATCCGATTCTTGTTCACCCTGTCTCCAAGAGGATGTTCCGACCCACCCCCACTACATCCCCACTGGGCCTCCCCACTCTCTGGGGCCTCAAATCTCTCAAGGGTTAGGCATCTCTTCTCTCACTCCTGAGGCAAGACCAGGCAGTCTTCTACTGTATACATGTCAGGGGCCTGGGACCAGCTATTGTATGCTGCCTGGTTGATGGCTCAGTGTCTGAAAGACCTCATCGGTCCAGGTTAGTTGAGAGTGCTGGTCTTCTTATGGGGTCACCCTCCTCCTCAACTTCTTCCAGCCTTTCCCTAACTCAACCACATGGGTCCCTGACTTCAGTCCATTGGTTGGGTGTAAGTATCTGCTTCTGTCTCAGTTAGCTGCTTGTTGAGCCTCTCGGAGGATAGCCATGCTAGCCTTCTGTCTGTAACCACACCAAAGCATCAGTAATAGTATTAGGCCTTTGAGCCTCCCCTTGAGATGGATCCAAATTTGAGCCTGTCACTGGACCTCCTTTCTCTCAGTCTCTTCTCCATTTTTGTCCCTGCCTGCAGTTCTCTTAGAGAGGAACAATTCTGGGTCAGAGTTTTTGACTGTAGGATGGCAACCCCATATCTCTACTTGATGCCTTGTCTTTCTTTTGGAGGTAGACTCTACAAGTTTCCTCTCCATTGTTGGGCATTCCATCTCAGTTTTCTTCCTTTGAGTTCTGAGAGTCTCTTACCTCCCAGGTCTCTGGTACTTTCTAGAGACAACCCTAGCCCCAGTCGATTTACATATTTCCATTCATTCTGCTGGCCCTCAGAGCTTCTCTCCTTCCCACCTCCATACATGATCATGTTCCCCTCTTCCTCTCCCTGTCCCCTCTCCCATCCAGATCCCTCCTTCTCTCTGCCTCCTGTAATTGCTTCCTTCTCCTTCCCCAATGGGACTGAAGCATCTTCACTTGGGCCTGTTGTCTTGTTGACCTTCTTGAGTTCTGTGGATTGTATGCTGGGTATTCTGTACCTTTTTTTTTTTTTTTTTTTTTTTTTTTGGCTAATATCCATTTATTAGTGAGTACATACCAAGCATGTCCTTTTGGGTCTGAGTCACCTCACTCAGGATGGTATTTTCTAGTTCCCTTCTGCAAAACTCATAATGTCCTCATTCTTAATAGGTGAATTAAGCTGTGATTCCATTGTGTAAATGAACCACATTTTCTGCATTCATTCTTCCATTGTGGGAAATCTGGGTTGTCTCCAGCTTCTGACTATCAGAGATAAGGCTTCTGTGAACATAGTGGGGATGTGCCCCTATGGTATGGTGGGGGATCTTTTGGGTATATGCCCAAGAGTGGTATAGCTGAGTCTTCAGGTTGATCTATTTCCAATTTTCTGAGGAACTTCCAGATTGATTTCCAAAGTGCTTGTACCAGTTTGCAATCCAACCAGCAATGGAGGAGAGTTTCTCTTTCTCCACATCCTTGCCAACTTGTGCTGTCACTTGAGTTTTTGATCTTAGCCATTCTGTTTGGTATAAGGTGAAGCCTCTGGGTCATTTTGATTTGCATTTTCCTGATGACTAAGAACTTTGAACAATTCTTTAGGTGCTTCTCAGCCATTTTTGATTCCTCAGTTGAGAATTCTTTGTTTAGCTCTGCACCCCATTTTTTGATTGTGTTGTTCAGATTTTTTTTTGGAGGTTAACTTCTTGAGTTCTTTCTATATTTTAGATGTTAGCCCCCATCTAAGGGTGAGGTTAGTGAAGATTTTTTCTCAATCTGTATGTCGCCGATTTTTCCTATTGACTATATCCTTTGCCTCACAGAAGCTTTTCAGTTTCATGAGGTCCCATTTATCAATCCTTGATCTTAGAACCTGAGTCATTGGAGTTCAGTTTAGGAAAATTTTGCCCATGCCAATGAGTTAGAGACTCTTCCACTTTCTCTTCTACTAGATTTAGTGTATCTGGTCTTATATTAAGGTTTTGATCCCCTTGGACTTGAGCTTTGTGCAAGGTGACGAGTATGGATCTATTGTCATCTTTCTACACACCGATTACCAGTTAGAGCAGCACCATTTATTGAAGATGCTTTCTTTTTCCACTGGATGGTTTTGGTTTCTTTGTCAAAGATCAAGTGTGTGTAAGTGTTGGGTATTAGCTCTGGATCTTCAATTCTATTTCATTGATTAACCTGTCTGCCTCTGTACCAATACCAAGCAGTTTTATCACCTTTCTGTTACTCAACACTCTCACTTGGAGAATTTTCTAAGGAACCATTAAAACATCCAAGCCCTCTGTGTTTCTTCTACCACAAACTTCTCTATATTTCTAAGCCCTTACAACTTAGATAGGCTGAAAACTCACCAGGTTACCACATCCAGCTCTTTTTGTTCTTTCAACTTCTATGTCTTTTACATTTAAGCAACAAGAAGTCGGGCTTTTGTCTCAATACTATGAGTTTTTTCAGTGTTACTCAGACTCAGGTTTCTTTCCTTGCTTCCTTCTGCTGATATTTCACTGTCAGTAGTAAGAAGAAATTGGACCATGTCTTCAACACTTCATTTAGACATGGTCAGCTCTAAAAGAGAGTCTGCCTCCTTAAATTTTTTTTAAACCCTCTAGAGACAATCCATATTTCTAGGCTCTATCCCCCTCCTCATTTTCCAAAACCAGCAACATTGTATCATATTTCCCTTCCTCCTTTTTTTATGTTTTGCAGGAAATGTAAAATTAATATTTATTACATTGATATATCTTACAGAATAAATGATAAAGTATTTTGATTATCAAATTAAGTTTTAATACTGATAATGTCAAATATTTAACTTTTATACATTAACATACCAGCTCAAGGCATAAACAGTGTTTGGTAGTTAATGATATTACCAGAATGGAACAGGACTCTAATTTTTAATTTGTTGGTGAAAGGACTCTGGTGTCTACGTTAAATTATTATAGCTACTTAATAGCAAAATTAAGTTCAAATACCAGATATGTGAGCCCAGAGTCCATTTTATACTTTTCTAATAAAGAGCCTTACCATTGACACTAGCTTTGCAAGCCTATGCCATCAGACCGCCCATCCTGAGTAGTCTAACCTCTCCAAACCTGTGGATCAAGTGGGAGAAAACCAGCCTGTGGTTCCCAAGTCTGTTTTATGAAGTTCTCTGGGGAATCATAAACACTACTCAGGAGTTAAGAGGAGGCCCAGGCAACACTCCTGATTCTAGAGAGCAGTTCTCCGTCTGCGGGGTTGATATATTTGACTTTATACAGAATGTCAGTAGAAAACTATTTATTACTAAAAATAAATTCTTAGAAACTAGACCTAAAATTCTAAAATTGAGGGATTTTACAGGAGCCTTATTGTCTAATGGTGGTAGGTGAAGAAAAAGATTCAAGCAGATTACATACTGGCTATTCCAGGTATGCAATGGGGTTGGGGAGCTCTCTCAGGGCTGCTCATGGTTTTGTTTTTTGTTGTTTTGTTTTGTTTTGTTATATATATATATATAATTATTTTATTTTGTGTGAGTGAGCTTCTTTGAAGACAGACTGTCAATGTAATATTCTTGGTAAATATAAGGTCAATGATCCTATTTCCGGTGCTACACTTTTTTCTCTTCTGCTCCCAGGTTCTGCTGGGGGAGCCGTGGGTTACTGTCCAGATACAGCCAAATCTAACACCATACACAACCACTCTTGCAAACAGCAGAAATGGCATCAAGAAACCCAGGTCACAAAAACACGAATCTTTTAAGGAACATGTGCTTTGCCAAGAAGCACAACAAGAAAGGACTGAATAAGATGCAGGCCATCAATGCAAAGGCAGTGAGTGTACCACAGAGGCCATCAAAGGCCTTGTGAAGCCTAAGGCCATCAAGCCCAAGATGCCAAAGGGCCCCTGTGGTAAACTCAGCCATCTGGCTTTCATCCCTCACCCCATGCTTGGGAAGTAGATTCGAAGCTATGGCCAAGGATCATAGGCTCTGCCAATCAAAGGCCAAGGTTCACACCAAGGCAGAGGCCAAAGCTCCAGCTAAGGCCCATGTTTCAACTCCAACTCAGGCTCTCAAAGATGCCCAGCCCACCATAAAGGCCCCATAGAAAAGGCTCCTGCCAATATGAAGACAGACAGATGAACTTCTGTGACACACCTGTCTACACACTATTTGCAGATTACCAGTGTCCTATGCTGTTTTTACAAATAAACTTGAGGCAAGATTTTAGAAAAAAGACAATGCCAAATGGTGTTCTTGTTTCCTTCTGACTTTTACTTTAGATAGCTCACAATTCCTATAAGCTTTCTTATTCTATATGTTTGTCTGAGATAGCCCTTTCTTGTAAGATTTGAAGGTGCCAGTGAAATTATTCAAGGAGTCAAAAGAATTCCTAAACTGTTTTCTATTTTGACTATATCTTTGCTATGTGTATTTATATAGGCTTAATATGTCTGTAAATGACTTAAAGTCAATGAAGCTATTTCAACAGCCAAAATATTTGATTAATGTACATAAAAAGATATCAAAATACTACTGTTTTCAATATTGAGGATGATAACTATTATAGTCTATATTTAAACTTATTTCTTGAAAGGTAAAAATATGTTAAGATGTTTTATTTGGGGTTAACCACTGACTAAAGAATGAAATAAGAATATGAATCACAAATAGTGAAAATATCTCTGCTTCATGAGACTCACATGCTACCTACTATTCTAAAATGGCTCCTGATAATAGTCTCTAACTTAAGTATCCAATTAGGACATAAAGAAAACTTGAAGACTATTTCTGCCTCTCATGTATCATGTAGTATGAAGCTACTTATTTTCCTAGCATTCTGGGCTATTATCAATGATTCTTTCTGTCATCAATAATATAAATGCTCAACTTACATTTGAACCCTCAATACTAGGTTCAGCAATAGGGTACAGTTTTGTTTAAATTCACCAGTAATAGTAGTTTATAAGAAATGCAATATAGCACAATACACAACAAACTAGGTCACAGAAGAATAGATGTGTGTGTGTGTGCAGTGTTCATGTCTTCTTGGCCCAAGGATGACTGGGAGCTTTATTGTGAGGATTCTAAGCTATCTGTATTAGGATGACTGCTCCCTTTCAGTTCTATTGGTTAATCAGCCCACCACTCATGCTAAGCTGTGAATGAAAAGGACAGCAATCAAAGCTTTTCCGTTTTGCTATAGAGACCTGCCTCAGTTTCACAGTCAAGTTCAGTGGTTTCTGTTCATTTTTTGACATTTGTGGGTTTAGTTCTCATGGTTTTGACGATCGACAAAAGAACTTGAAAGTTCAAGGCATGTAGCAATTTATCCTTTTATAAGGAGTAATTTTGACTCTTATGCTTCAGAGCATAATAAGCAAGAGAGAGTCACTGAGCAAGTGAGTAGGCTTGGGCTGTCTCCAAACCCCTACACTTCAGACTGGCTATTATTGTTCTATACTTTAGCTGCCTCGTAATAACTCTTCCATGGTAAAAGTCATATTCTTGAGAAGAAAATCTTCTACTGGTTCAGTGGTGAGAAAGAAAGAAAAATAACATGCCTGAGACATACATGGTTCTTAGCTAGAAAATGAAGACGTTTGAAGAATGAAAGCTTGTATTAGAAACGGCTAAATTACAGAGAAGGCAAAAAGTGATCCATTTTGTCCAGAAGCTCAGAGGAGAAAAAAGAAAAGATGACGAGATAAAGTACAGTGTGCTTGGGGAGTAGTGAAACGATTGTCCACGACTCTGTCATGGCAGACATCCCATTATGTGTTTGTCAAAAGCAATAGAGCTGTACAGCACACACACACACACACACACACACACACACACACACAGAGAGAGAGAGAGAGAGAGAGAGAGAGAGAGAGAGAGAGAGAGAGAGGCTTGAGACTTGATTACTAATATATACTATCACCTTTGGTTACTAATCACACACTTCAGTATTAGCTCATTAATTGTAATAAAGTTTACACTCCACTACAAAGTGTTCACAGAGAATTCTTTGTGGAGGAAGAAGGGGCTACAGAAGAACTATGCATTTTCTGCTTTTTTCCTCACTACAATCCTAACTGCCTTAGAGGGAAAGCCCACTTTTTAATAAGCAGAATTGGGAAATGTTCTCTCTGCTCACAACCTGGTTGTGAGCAGAGAGAAATAATAGGTTTGAAATAATAGGTTCATGAGTGATACCTTTGCATGAAAAATAGCCCAAAATACAGTGTAACACAAAGGTGAATTTGGAAGGAGCAAAAAGCCAGTGCATACATTTCTACAGAGCAACTAGTGAGTTGTCAGATAAACAGGGAAATTAAGAAGTGTTTGAGGACCAACAAGAAATACACGTGGAGGGGCCCATGACTCCAGCTGCATATGTAGCAGAGGATGGCCTAGTTGGGAATCAATGGGAGGAGAGGCCTTTGCCTCAGTGTATGGGAATGTGAGGATGGGGAGGCAGGAATGGGTGGGTGGGTGGGGGCATACCCTTATAGAAGCAGGAGGAGTGGGGATGGGATAGGCGGTTTCTGGGGGGGGAATCTGGAAAGGGGATAACATTTGAAATGTAAATAAATAAAACATCCAATAAAAAATAAATAAATAAAAATTAAAGCTAAACTAAAAAAAAAAACAAAAAAAAAAAAAAAAAGAAGTAATGTTTAAGGAATGGCACCACTCTAGATAACTAAACGGGGAGGGGACTTATGTATAACATATTTTCAGAGTTAAAGAGGAACCTTTTCATAAAGTAAAGGTCTAAGAAAGCATGATTTAAAATTTGGAAAGACAGAAGGCAGAGCATTTTCTCTGACAACCTACAGACAGGGCTAGCTCTTAGTGTCTTCTTGAGTTGTTTTGAAGTACATTCCTTGTTCAAATATGCCGACATGTCATCTCTGCCTGTATGTCAGCATATTTTGTTTTCACTCTAATACATTTTGCTCGATTGCATTGTAAGTAGAAGAATATAATATAGTATGGGGTTAATCTTATTTGACTACTTGAGCCACTTTTGTTGTTGAATGTGTACAAATGACACACACTCATAGATAAAGGACTGTTAAGAATCTGAAGAATTCAGTGAACAATTTTCAGCAACAGTTATCTTCTTTGGAGAGAGGGGAATGAAGGAGTTCTGGAGATAATTCATCAGAGGATAATTGAAAACTTTGGGAAAGTTCCCTTTGAGACTGAGAAGGTCTGCTTTTCTTTGAAGGAAGTGAAATTTGTTGCAACAGTAGAAGGAAAATGAAAGCTCTATTAATGTTCAGAATACGTGTTTGAGAGATGAAGCTAAATGTATCAGAACTATGTATGTAAAATCCAAATGAACAAAGAAAAGTGTAATAGCAACTCCAACCAATAGCCTTTTGTTTCCTACAGAAATCAAAACAAGAGGCCAGAGAGGCGGAGTAGCTATAAATATAATAGCAGTATAGGAAATGAGGCGAAAGGCTTGTTTTTAGCTTAAAATGTAATTAACCAGGTGCTCTATTATTATTGACAACTGGCATTTTCCAATCCCATCATAGAGTTTTCACAGACTATATGCGTTACTGAGAAAATTAGCCATCTACATAGCAATAACATTAAAGGCATCATTTTGAAAAGCACCCCATAAAATAAACACTGCCTTGAAAACTGGGCGGTTGCTAGGAAATAGTGTGGAGTGCAAGCCTTTCCAGTTATGTCTGATTTTTTCCATTTTATATCTTCCTCAATCATTAGGGCTTAACCCCCTACAGGAATTTACATGAGCATAGCTTTCATGCCTCTGCAAATATAAATTTTCCAGGGGTTTCATTCAGTCCTTAGAAGGCTCTGGGCATCAGCGCTAAGAATTTTGGGCAGGGTCAGTTGTTCTGGAAAAGGACAACACTGGGCTTCTTGACCATATGGGGGTTTAATACAGCACAACAGAACATGGAACTCCTTTGAGTCCCTGTGGAAATTTATCTTTTCTTCTCTTTCAGTAGGATGAATCAAGGGAGAAAAGGCTTAAGGGTAAGCCAAATCAAGTGCTTTGAGTTATTTTAAGAAGAAGCAATTCAGTGCAATAGTTGCCAAACCAAAAATGCCTGGACAGCCTGCTCAAAGAGCCAGCAGCAGGAAGAGAGGACAGGATGCCAGAAACTCTAGCCAAGGAGCATGGATGGAGCATGGCAACTTCCCTCCTGTGAATTAGCATTTCAATGGTGCTGTTCACCAAGGGGTTGAGAATTCCAGAGAGGGTTCTTCCATCTGTGAGTTCCCAAGATTAACTTTTCATTCATTCTACCTAACCAGTAGAGGTGCCCACAGGACATGATTGGATGATACAAATAGGAATGGTTTTAACTGAAAGAAACAATTCCTGGTGACAGCTAGGATCTTCCTTCACTCAGGAGTAATAGTTACTGCATTTGTAGCACCTGAAGCATTGCCCCACTCTTCATCTTATTGAGCCTCTGTGAGAGGGAACACCTCTTCTGGTCTGCAGATAAAACCAAGAAGTTTTGAGCTTTCCAATCTGTGTCAACAGGAGGAGGAAGAGCAAGAACCTAAAAGTCTGAGCCAAGATGAGCTGAAGATGAGACCAAAGTTCTACTGCTAATTGATGCAGGAGGACACCACTTATAAGACTAACAAACTATGCTCCCATTAAAGAGCCTTGTGTGTGGAAATCTAGATAAAACAAAGTTGATGGGGAAAAAAAAATCTTCCCATAGAAGATCTTCAATAGAGTGGGAAGAAATGCCATGAAAATGATGTCCCAAGAGTCAGAGAGTCAGCCGAGAGTGATGAAAATAAACTTGTAAAGAAAATTTTAATGTCATCTAAATATACATGAAAAAGTCTGTGCCAGAGGATAGCCTTCACATGCAGCCTCTTGCTGGGTGGCTTCATATTCATTGTCATGGCTACTAGTGAGCTGAAATTTTCATTCTGCCAGCCAGTCATTGGTGATAGAATTTTAATTTCTAGCATCTAAAAACAAGCTTCCTTCACCACAAATGAGATAGCAAATAACAGGCTCCTTTATTCACATTTTCTCTGATTCTTTAAGAACCAAAGAAATATTTCTGGGTTAAGTATTTTGTGTCAATGCCACTATCATTTTAGGCATAAACTTACCAATGCATAGTATTAACAACAACAACAAAAAGTATACTGCGTCTGATGTAGAGAATGCCATGGCCATCATAAATAAAGTAAATGTTAAGACGAGCTTCTTCGAGCCAGTCCCTGCACAGATGTGCAGACAACCAGACACCCCAGGAGAAAGGTTACCTGTTTCCAGGCCTTTGTGAGACAGAAAACTGTCAAGTGGTAGCAAAAGAAGGGAGCCTTTGATTGATGGATACACTCAAGTCCCATGATGGATTGTACCTGAGATAGCGCCATTTCTCATTTTCTGAAGCACAATTGCCTTCAGGGAAAGGGAAATGAGGATTCCTTTAACAAGAGAACATTTTACTGGACCCAGGCAGCACAGTTGAAAGACATAGAATCCTGCTTCATACAGCCCACTCAGCCTCTGTGTCCAGTGACACTTAAAGTAGGCACCTGCAGTTCTGTCTGTCCACACTTAGTATCATTGTGGACTTACAACTTACATCCCTGTCTCATACAACTTACATCCCTGTCTCACACAGCTGGAGTTTTTCCACTATTCTCTGAACACATTCTAGTGAATGTGTATTCAAAGAACTGTAAGCCTTAAAATATTTTACTGGGATCCTGCCCAGATGCCCCTTTCACATTATGCCTTTAAGAAGTTGAAAATGTATCCTACATTTTAAGGCATTCCTGAGTTTACTCTTGAGGGAATAGTTATAATTTATATCTGACTCTCACTTTAATGCACTTGAGATCATTGTTCTAATAGAGAAAACAAAGCTTTCTATTTCTACATGTCTGAACTGTTCTTCTAGAAGCATCTTTGAAGTGTGCAGGTCGCTCCATTTGTCACCTGGGGTGTTGTGGCTGGAGTACTGGGTTGATTGTCATCCAGTTCTCTTGTACTTTGTTGACAGAGTGGGATTTTCCTAGTGAGGATAATCTTACTAGGTGAAGAGAAGAAGAAGAAGAAGAAGAAGAAGAAGAAGAAGAAGAAGAAGAAGAAGAAGAAGAAGAAGAAGAAGAAGAAGAAGAAGAAGAAG
>JADRCD010197030.1:0-23820 GCA_019843815.1 Montemys delectorum | reverse complement strand
AAGAAGAAGAAGAAGAAGAAGAAGAAGAAGAAGAAGGGAAGAAAGAAGAAGGGAAGAAAGAAAGAAAGAAAGAAAGAAAGAAAGAAAGAAAGAAAGAAAGAAAAGGAGGAGGAGGAGGAGGAGGAGGAGGAGGAGGAGGAGGAGGAGGAGGAGGAGATCAAATCATCTGCTGCTCCTAGTTACCTTTCTCATTCATGCATTGACACGATGGGGCATCAACTACCTGGACTGAACGACTGTGTAGGGTAGCTGTGCTCCTTTCAGACTTATATGGTTGCACCACTATGCTGTGCATTAATGCAGTGAGAGACAAGTGCTAGCATGGAGAGGAGGTAGATCCTGAAACTGGAGAAGAGGAAAGAAAGTCTCTGGAGCAATTAGGCTGAGCCTTAAAGAACACCAGACATTGTCTTCTAAATGCTATTCTACACTGCCCTTTTAAAACCCAACTTATCCCTCTAAGATCCAGACAAGCTCTCTGCCATCTGGAAAGACATGGCTGGAACTGTCCCAGCACCTGTCCCTGTTTTCCCTCCACTCTGAACTAGAAGTCACTGGAAGTGTGCTAGCACTAACATCCTCACGTGAATTACAGTTGTCTGCAGCATGATGAGCTCATCTAGACAGCTCTCAGCCATCCACATTCCTGATAGCCCCTAACGTGGCTCATATCATAGGTCCCCAGGGGGTTTTCTATGACAAATGGATAAATGGAGTTTCATCTGCCTTTCTCTGACCTGTGGCTCCACTTGCCTGCCCCGTCTTCAAAGGCACGGTCCAAGATATTGTTCCACTGCTCCTAATATTTAGGGAAACACATAAAGAAGCTTTGCTTTATACTCAGTGAAAATTAGACTCAGAACATGGCCTTTATTTTGCATGCTGGTTTGTTACAGAATTGTTTATAACCCAGGAGAAAAACTGCAGTCAAAACCTTATTATTATGTAACTCCTTATGAGCAAGAAAGACTGAAGCTGGACTCCATCTTGATGACCGAGCTTATCTTATTGTGGACCTTGAGTTTTAGTTTGATGGTTAGCCTCTTACATATAATAACCCAATCTTGTCTCCCTTAGATAAAGCAGCCTATAGAAAGGTATTATGCATGTTCTCAAATGGTTATAAGGGATTAGGCAAACCACTGACATCCCTTAGATTAAATATTTTCAAAGCTACTTCACTATTGATAAGACTATAAATCATACTATAAGATTAATTTATCTTTAACTCCTCCAGGCCTAAATAGAGTACTAGAACAAAATAGTGTAGTTTCTTTAATAATTTCAAGGCCTACAGGAAATAAACAATTACTTTGGCAGAAAGTTGTGACAAAACGTTTTCTACAAATTGTAATTATTGGCAAAATTATATTAGAATAATGGAAATTAGGAATTGTAGTCAGGACATAAAACAGAAATAAAAATTCATTCATTATTTATTTATCATTTTAAAGTTAGTCTTAACATATCAAGTTGTCTAGCCATCTATCCATCCATCCATCCATCCATCCATCCATCCATCCATCCATCCATCACCTATCCATACTAGTGTAAGCATGTGGATATGTGTTGCCTTGGTGATTTGGGCAAACATGCAATTCTTCATATCCCTTCAGCTTCAACTCTTTCTTTATCTATTATTACCATAGTCTACTATACCCTGGCTTTTTCCAGCTTTCTGTAGAACAGAGTCTCAGTTTAGAGTGTGTGTACTTCCTATTAAGTCCAATCTTTTGGTACTAGAATGTATTATACACACATGACTTAAAATGTCAGAGGAGTAAGTAACCATGGGGATACTTTTAGGAGAAAAACAAACACAGGGAAATACAGTGGGGGAGGACTATGGAGTGAAATTTAAGCAGGCACAAGCATGAGATGGGGCAAGAGGGACATGAGTGGCTGATCCAACTCTTAATGTTTGGCCTCGATAATGCCCAATCTTAGACAACCAGGGTTTGGAATGGCAGAAAATTGAGGCTTGAGGAAGTAGGAAGGTTAGAAAGATGTATTATATAGAACCAGAGAACTCATATCTGGACTATTTTCCAGAAAGACTCAAAGTCATTTCATCCAAGCGTCTGGGAGTATACTGGTGAGAGAACTATACCATCTCAGAGACTCACAGTGGTTACTCCCCTTCACTTCAAAGTCTAAAGAAATACATGCTATGGTGGTAGTAGCCAACCATACCCGTGAGCAGAAGGTATATGGAATTTTATTACCATAGGTAACAGTGACATCATTATCATAACAAGGCCTGTCTGTAGACATCTGGTATTCTTAGAAGCAATGTTATAGAAAAAGTAACAATCATTTTACGATTTTTGAACAAGAATCCTCAGGCAGAACTGTCCTCTCAAATGCTGTTTTGAAATGAATCAGTGTTCTTCACTCTGAATCCAATTCTCAGTTTGTTCACAGCTCTATGGACTTATGGCAAAGCTGCGATGACTTGAAAGATTTCTATTAATAATATACTACACAGAATCTGTAAGGGTGATTAGATATAAGGTGTGACACCAGGGGAATGGGAAAGGATCACAGCTAGTGAAGATGTGAGGGACCCTAACATCAGGAGATCCAAAATGTGATCATGGCTCCTTCATTAAAATGAGGATTGATAGAAGCGGGACAGAAAAAAAAAAGTACTTCTATTCCAAGCTCATTTTTCCTGGTCCGAAAGTACTTCACTGGGCTCTCTGTGACTATTAGATATCTGAATATTTACTTTATACTAATGATTTGCTAAAATTACAGAGAAACAATCGTAATTTGGGTTCCTAACAGCAGTGAGCCAGTGAACCAAGAAAAGGAATGCTGTGTTAGGGGAGTACCTTTCCTTGGTCATCGCTGGAACAGAATTGATATCACAGGGAACAGGCAGAGGAAATACACAGAGAAGCAAAGAGATGCAGTAGGATTTTTTCCTTCCTTGTCTGGTGGTAATGCTGAGTACATTATGGCTACTACCATCCATGCACCAGAGTACTTCATGCCAAATTATACAACTCATGTGTCAAATTTTGAATGTCAGGAATGCAAGGCATCATGCTGCTCTTCTGTTCCCCCACCTCAGGTACATTCTTCATAATGATTTTCAGCCTATCTCTGAAGTAATACTTCCTTCATAATCTCCTCCTCCCTTAATTCTTGAGGTCTAACCAATCCCCAATTCTATTGTGGTTTCATCTTACTTGTCTCTGCCTTAATTTAATCAGTGGCAGTGCAGTCCTAGTTAGGTTTATTCTCCCTGAATCTACCTATTGAAAAAGTTTTTAAGTGGCCCACTTTGACACAGTGGGTGGCTATAAGATTTATTTCTTGGAAGTATCCACATGACACTATCACTCTCTGCTTTCAATGAATCATTAGCTCTCAGCTGTTTAGCTTTAAATTCGTTTTCCTGTGCAAGTTCTGGCTCTCATGTGCCTTTAGAAATCTATCCTCATGAATGATTCTTCATAAACCCTACTTCTGTATGAACTTGGGTGATGCATTACAGTGTCAGTTATAAAGAACCAAAAGCTAAACAAATGTTTGTTCCAGTCACAGCCTTCTGGTTCTTACTCATGGTGAGATCTTAGGCTAAGTCCTTGTCACCTGACACTGAAGTTCATTTATTATTGTAAAATAGAATATAATTAATACCTACCCTAAAACTTTCCAAGAAGGGGAAATACATACAAAGCTACAAAGTACTTGATAATGTCTGATACCCAGTAGAAGAGAAATACATACTGTTTTATCCATCTCCTATTCTTCAACATATACCACACCATTTTATTCAGAAAATAAAAGTTTCTGAATCCCAGCTTGTCTGTTGGGCAGGATGCCATTTTAATTGCTTTTGGTAAACTAGTTTCACCATATTGCCCTAGCTCCAAATGTGTTGATTGTGTGCTTCACTGACATCCTATCTCTTTGCATATCATCTATCAATCTTCCTTTGGTTTTTCCCACCCCAATATATTCTCTATTGTATTTGAACTTTCCTAAAGGCTTGTCGATCATTTCACAGGGGAACCAATCGTAATGTAGAGTAACATAAAATTAGGAAATTATTTTACTTTGGCCATTGTGGTAATGCCTCAGAGGCATATTGTTTCAAGTTCAAGCGAAATTTTCATTTGCAAGTGATTATCAATTAGAGATTGCTTCTGGGTTGGAGATGGTGGCTTTTGTCCACTTCAGTTGTAAGGTCCCATCTGGTGCAGACCTGTGAAGGCCCTGTGCAATGCTGCCCCCACCCCCCAGTCTCTGTGAATTTATGTTTGAGTTCATCCTGTTGGTTCAGAGGTTTATTTTCTTGTTGTCTTGCAGTAATTACACTATCTCACACCATCTCAGCTTTCTCTTCTGCTGGCTACTCTACTGCAGGAGAATGTCCCACTTCTAACTAACTGCCTCAGAACTGTGCCAGACAAGGATGGAATCATAAGACCTGGCAAGGCTTCATTTCATTGCCTTTTCCCCAAGAAGTATGCCATGTAGAATAAAGTGAACTTTTATTCACATCCTAATATTTATTTTGTTTTCTCTTCTTTTGCCACCAGCCATCATCCTTTTCTAATTAATTTTGAAGTATGAATGCATACAGTCTTCGATTTTTTTCTTCTCTTACAACTGTTCTAGTTTTAGCTCTTTTCTAGATGAAGAGACTCCTAATAACCCAGGATTCCCTTCTTATATTTTGCTTACAGCAGCATGTACCACAGGTACTTGGCAAAACTTAATATTATTTTTCTTTAGCCAAATAAGCCAATTTAGCTTTAATCCAGCATAATTTTTTTCATTACCTTTAGGCTAGAATTTACTATCAGTTGTATTATCTTCTTTATATTTCTTCTGAATAGCTTCTTAGCTAGGAAGGCAGATAAGTCTTAGACTCCTGTCAAGCTTGGTGTTACCTGGAGCCTATGTCATGTTATATCAGCTCGTCAGACTTTTGAAAGCCAATAGGGGAAACAATCATCTTAAAAGCCAAATTTATGCATAAAGTAGGGACAAGAGGGTGAGAAAGCATGGACAATTGTCAAAATGGTGCTTGAAAAAGAAGAAACAAAGCCTGAATAAAGATATTATAAAATTTATCAAAATAAAATAATAATAGAAAACAACATTATACGGAAGGGTAAGAAATGCTTTAGCAAGAAGGAAACAGGGAGGCTGAGTGCTGGGTAAGAGTGGAACACACGCTTGATGCTCAGATCACTTATGAACAGGTCTCCCAGAGCAGAGTCCAGGAAACCAAAACCTAATAGTAGATGTGATACTCTAACATGGTCCTATGCATACATCACAAATGAAGAGTGGTTGATCTCTAAGCTCAATAAAGATATATTTACAAAGTCACACAACCTACTTGTGTTCCTGCAGAGTCTTCAAGATTGCACAGTAGTGGCCAAGAATGATGCCAAAGGCTCAACGTAACTGAAGTTGAAATAAAATGCATGGTCATCATGATTAGAGGCATAAAGTAAAAGCAGAGGTACAGAGATAGGAACGGTGGTATCAGGGAAACATTGTGGCGCTACATGAGACAGCTGAAGACAGTAAGGACAGATTGTACCTTATAGATCATGGTGATGAGTGACCTTTCAGAATTTAACTGGACACTAGGACAGAATAGCAGAGAAGGAGAGAGAAAATTCTAAAAACTGGGTAGACTTTTTACTTGACTAAAAAAATCTGGAATTGACAGCTATCTAAATAAATTTTGGTTCTATCTTTAACCAACTGGTATGACCCCATCTCCTAATTTCCCTGAAACCAAGACCTAAACTAATTTGACTACAAATACTCTTTGAGCCAATATCATTGTTTCAGGGAAGACCACATGATATGAGTTGATCAAATTAGGACATATATTCATGTGCATGTAGGGTTCCTGTGTTATTTACTGCTGCTGAAAAACGCAGAGGGGGTGGACTTATGAAAAATGGAAGGAGGAGTGTTGTAAACAAAGAAGGAAGGAACGGATGGAGGAAGGATGGAGAAATGAAAAAGAGCAAGAAGGAAACACAAAGAATGAAAGAATAAAAGGGATGAACATTCTTGATGATAGCATTAAGGTACTGAATTAAATTACATTGACTGTACATCTGAATTGAGCCCACAGACAAAAATATAATACACAATGCAATAAATAACACCATTATTTCTTCTGTTTATATTTTAGATATGCTTTTTGATATTTTAGATAGTATGATCAAATTATAGATTTTTGGAAAACAAAATTTCAAAGAGAACAAAATGTGACCCTCATGATCTTAAAACCCAAAAGTCCCTTCAGGATATACTTTGTTGGTTTTTATATTTGATTTTTTTACAGGAGAATTTATTATTTATTATTTTTATTATTCTACACATACTCTCCTACCGAGTTGCATCCCGATCCACAGAGCTGTTTATCATATTTGTGATAAGATTACAATTTTTGTTCTCATCTTTTTTTCATGGAACATGTAATTTTAGGAATAGTTTTATATCCTTAAATCCAAGGCTCGATAGAAGGAAGATAGTCTTGAAGACCACCTCATTCAGGTGGTCAGTTAGGAGTTTGCAGGGATTGTTTACTTATGGTTTGCACTGGTGAGTCTGCAGTCACTGGCATGCATGGCCACAGTGTAAGAGGGCCAGAAGGATGTATCAAGTAGCTGACTGACTCTATAGCTCTTCACCCTGGTGCTCTGGAATCACTGGAGTGGGACATCTGTGGAAGCAAAGGCATAAAAAGCCTAGCCTTTAATTGGTAATGCTTCTGTGTTTCATGCCCAGAAGAGCCATTTCTGCACAGTAAGTGGCATCCTTAGTCTATATTAAAGAACTTACATTCTTTGCTAGTGTTTTTTGGCTTCTTTCCCTGAGTCTGCATGACAACTCTACCATAAATGAATGACAAGAAGCCTCTGTAGATGTTCCATGCCAGGCACTATCTAAGCAACTGATATACATTAACACCATATTTTCATGATAATCATATATAGTAAGTAGGTCCTGTCATGATATAGTTCAATATTTTATTTTTCATTGAAGAAAACAGACAAATAAGTAGCTTCCCTGGTTTACAGCTAAGGTCTTATGTTCTTAACACTGTTACTTATCGAACCTGTTACCCAGCACACAATTGAATTTTTCCTATATTACTACAAATTCATAACCAATAAATGCTATACTCCATATATTGAAGTGGGAGTTTTTGGATATGTCATGTGATGCAGAGTCACATGGTGTTTTGCTGATAAAGATTCATGCAGTGTTTTGCTGAGGCAAGATCCATGGGAGGACCCATGATGTTTGGGGAGAGTTTAAATAGAACTCAACAGACAGTGATGGTGTAGTTGCATAGCTAGTTGTGCAGTGTTTCATTGGTCTCCTATCTTTGTCTCCACTCATCTTCACTTCCTTAGCAGAGAACATCTCCTGGTATCCCAATTAGGCCTGCTAATTCGTGCTGATTTGGTAGAAGTATGGCTGTTTCTGTTGGATCATGCCATCGCTGCTGATTCATGTTTGGTATCCTGACACAACTGAACTGGACTGCTTATATCCTGATATACAGAGATTGGAATCACCCCAAGAACTACTTCTAAACAGGTCCACATCCCTTTGTCCTATTTACCATCTTTTCTCCCCTACCTTTGGACGGTGGGCTAGAAACAGGGATTGAAACATTTGAGAACCCTTATTAAAAGTAGACTTAAAAAAATTCTAAGCCTACAATATATAGAACTCTCAGTCCTAAATGGGATATCTAGCAAATCCATCCCCTCAGAGCACAAAGAATTCTGAAGAGGAGATTGAACTAGTGTAAGAGCCACAGGAGATGGAGGACACAAATAAAATAAGGACCTCTAAATCAGTATGATTAACACACACATGAATCCACAGAGACTGGGGATTGGGAACAGCATTGCACAGGGCCTTCAAACGTCTGCACCAGGTGTGACCTTACAACATAAAGAAGTGGACACAAGCTACCATCCCAAAACACAGAAAAAAAATTTCCAGTTGATAACCACTTGCAAATGAAAGTTTAGTTTTCTACAAGGGAGTCTCTTTGGGGAAACAAGCTACTCTTAAGAGTAGATTGTATGCCCAGCAATAAATGGCCAACAGAAAATGAACTCACTGTCACCTTTGGAGGTTCCTTGTCTCATAATACCATGTCAGGCAGGATTTTTTTCTTTTTCTTTTTAATTTAATCTTCTTAAAAATCTTAATTTAATTTTATTTCTATGCATTTTACAATTCTTTCTGTTTACAATATGAGTCTTTTGCGTATACATTATGGCTTTCAGTTTAGTGATTTTTACAGGTTTCCTGAGTGTGTTAATGAATGTGTCTCTGTTTCTTATGCTTTCTCTTTCCTTTTCTTTTGCTTGTTGTTTGTCCAATTCCAATGTGTTAATTTTGTTTTACCTTGGTATATTAATTTTATTTTATTATTATTGGTTAGAAGGCTGTTTGGTTTCTAATGAGAGACAGAAAAGGGGGAATGGGGAGAAGATGAGAAGAGAATAGGCAGTAGAAACATAATCATGCTATGTTATGTGAGAAAAAAAATCTATTTTCAATAAAAGGAAAATAATTTTCCTTTTCTTTTTTCTTTTATATTTTATTTTTTAAGATTCAGGTATTAGCTAACTTTATTGAGTGCATCAGACAATTAATACTCAAAGGGTAAGAGGAGTCACAAGAGTAAAGTGTCCAATCACAAGGACAAGCCACAAACAGCAAAAACATGTTTTCCCAAAGAGGCATATGAACAAACAACAATAGCCCCTTGTAATGAATCCTCCAAAGCAAACTCACTCCTTCCTGCTATACCTGGGAGGAGCATGAAAGCACATGCCAAGATCAATTCTGTGACTAGAGGAAACTGAGGTATAACACTCTTGTCTTTTTTCTTAGAGTTTTCCTTTTATTTTTTTTTAACATTTGTTGTATTATGATGAGAAAAGGTACATGATTTCAATTTATCTGAATTTGTTAACATTTAAAAACATATTTTAATTAAATAGAATTAAATCACATTCTTATTTCCCTTTTGTACCCCCACTCCTCCCAGAGAACCCCTTCAATATCTACAATATCTTTTTTGTCTTATTCCTTAAAATTTATAAAATATTATAACAATAAAAATAAATATTATAAAAGTTGTTTGATATAAAACAACAATCAATTTAACAGTCTTATGTAGATGCTCGTCTACAGCAATAGTGAAAATCCATTTATCTCAATATAAATTTTAAATAACTTCAAACAGTAACAGTATTTTTCAAAATAATACATCACTACTAGTATTTTCTTAAATGACCATAAATATATAAAGTCTTTCTGTTTGTTTGTTTTGTATTTAGTAGAGTTAAAAATCCTGGCTCTTACGGTAGTACGAGCCCAAAATAAAAACAATTTTTATACAATGGATTTCATTGAAATAAGGCTGTACTTCAATGACCCTCACATCATCAAATGATTTTACCTCCATTGTAGCTGAGCTGAGAGTTAACAGTTCTGATGCACCAAGGAATGAATTGTAGGCACAATTTTTGTATACATATGTCCTGCTATGGTCAAAGCTATTTGACTTGAGTGACTTTATTCTCAGCCCACAGAGAACAGGTTACATTCATTTAAGAAATGGTGTTGTATTAAGATGGTCTATCCATAAAGTCATTCACCAACTGTTTCAATGAACAATGGTTCTGCTTGGAGGATGGCACAGACATTAGATGAGGGTAAGTATTTGGTTCATTAGCTGTGATAATTTGGAAAAGCATTCAACTCAGAGAAAGAGTAACTTATAAAGTCCTCTTTTTCAAACTTGATACAAGAGTAACAAACATCAAGCAAAGCATTCAGTCTCACTTTTCGTTGTTCTCTTACAAGCCACCTCCCTAGTGAATCATCTATGTTTCTTTTGGGTACATAAATACTTTTGAAATATATAAGCTGTTTTGAAAACCATAGTATAGTGTAAAAACATGAAATAAACAATGCTACTAATAGAGAGGCTGAGATAGGAGAAGCAAGATTCCAAGACCCTTATGTTGTACACAGCCAGACACTGTCACAAACAAACAAGCTGAAAGTGTACATAGATTGTACAATATTGGACCTATTTCTCCAATTACCAAATTACAGAGACTATTGGATGACAATCAACAAATTTCTAATTCCTCATATTATTGGATTTCAATCGATTAGGATATGTTGGTAATATTAATTTTCATATTAAGATATTAAGAAAAAGTAATTGTCACTTCCTGTTGCTTTGTTGTAAGAGGTGGAATTAGGTTTGTGTGGATTTGTTGAAAGATTACTTTCTTACCTCTTCTGGGGTGTAGTTTTGCTCCTTATGTTGATGTTTTCCATCTATTTATTATCCTTTGTAGGGCTGGATTTGAGGAAAGATATTGTGTAAATTTGCTTTTGTCATGGACTATCTTGTTTTCTCCATCTATGGTAATTGAGAGTTTTGCTGGGTATAGTAGACTAGGTTGGCATTTGTGTTCTTGTAGGGTCTGAATGACATCTGCCCAGGATCTTCTAGCTTTCATACTCTCTGGTGAGAAGTCTGGTGTAATTCAGATAGGCCTGTCTTTATATGTTACTTGACATTTTTCCCTTACTTCTTTTAAAATTCTTCCTTTGTTTAGTGCAGTTGGTGTTTTTATTCTTATGTGTCAAGAGGAATTTCTTTTCTGGTTCAGTCTATTTGGAGTTCTGTAGGCTTCTTGTATGTTCATGGGCATCTCTTTCTGTATGTTTGGGAAGTTTTCTTCTACAATTTTGTTGAAGATATTTACTGTCTCATTACCTTGGGAGTCTTCACTCTCTTCTATACCTATTATCCTTAGGTTTGGTCTTCTCATTGCATCATGGATTTCCTGGATGTTTTGGGTTAGGAGCTTTTTGCTTTTTGCATTTTCTTTAACTGTTGTGTCAATGTTTTCTATGGTATCTTCAGTCCCTGAGATTTTCTCTTCTATCTCTTGTATTCTGTTGGTGATGCTTGCATCTATGACTCCTGATTTCTTTCCTAGGTTTTGTATCTCCAGGATTGTCTCTTTCTGATTTTTTTATTGTTTCTATTTCCATTTTAAATTCCAGATGGTTTTGCTCATTTCCTTCACCTGTTTGATTATGTTTTCCTGTAGTTCTTTAAGGGATTTTTTGTGTTTCCTCTTGAAGGGCTCCTAGCTGTTTATCGGTGTTCTCCTGTATTTCTTTGAGTGTGCTATTTATGTCTATCTTAAAGTCCTGTATCATCACCATGAGAAGTAATTTTATATCTGAATCTTGCATTTCCTGTGTGATGGTGTGTTCAGGAATTGCTGTGGTGGGAGAGATGAGTTCTGATGATGCCAAATAACCTTGGTTTGTGTTGCTTATATTCTTAAGCTTGCCCCACATCATCTGGTTATCTCTAGTGCTACCTGCCCTTCCTAAATCTGACTGGAGCCTGTCCTTCCTGTGATCCAGGTGTATCACAACTCCTCAGAGTCAAGCTGTCTCTGTGGTCCTGTGATTCTGTGACCCTGGGCTTGTTAGAGCACCTAGGAGTGAAGGTTAATCTGGGTATTTTGGGACTGGCTGCAGTTTGCACCCAAGGTCTGCTCATGGCACTGGCTGGCCCAGACAGACTTGAAGCAACCCGAACTACTGGGCTGGCACAGTTCTTGTGTGCCTGGTCCCACTGGTCTCAGTTACTCAGGTGTTGGGACAGATGTTGTATACTCCTCACCTCTGATACTGGGCATGTTAGAGCGCCTGGGAGTGGAGCTTCCTCTGGGTGTTGTAAGTCCAGAAGTAACTCTTTTAAAAGTAAAAGCATGAATGTTTTTCTTTTCTTTTTTTTCTTTTTTCTTTTCTTTTTTTTTCTTTGTGAAACAATTTGAATATATTTAACATCCCTATAATTTTACATATTTAAATAAAACTTGCTTTTCTATTTACTGAGTTTACTTTGTTCATTCATGAGTGTGTCTTAGCTACTCATGTTTTATATTTTGTTTTTTTTTTAATAGATATTTTCTTTATTTACATGTAAATTTCTCCTCTCCCAGGTTCTCCTCCAAAAAATAAACAAACTAACAAACAAAACAAAAACAACAAGATCAAACCCGTTTTGCCTCCCCCCTCCCCATGCCTGCCACACCACCCTCTCCCACTTATCGGCCCTGGCATTCCCCTACACTGGGGCACAAAACCTTCACAAAGCCGAGGTCCTTTCCTCCTATAGATGATCAAATTTGCAATCCTCTACTATACACATGATGCCAGAACATTCAGTCACACCATGTATAATCCTTGATTGGTGGTTGGGATCCTAGGAGCTCTGAGGATACTAGTTGGTAATTGTTGTTCGTCCTAAGAGGCTACAAACCCTTCAGCTCCATAGATCCTTTCTCTAACTCCTTCATTGGGGACCATGTACTCAGTTCAATGAATGGCTGTGAGCCTTTACATCTGTATTGGTCAGGTATTGTCAGAGCCTCTCAGGAGATAGCTATATGCTTGTCCTTCCCTCAGTCTCTGCTCCATAGTTAATCGCTGCCACTCCTTCTGTGGGTATTTGGTTCCCTTTTTTAGGAAGTAATGAAATGTTCACCTTTTGGTCTTCTTTCTTCTTAAGTTTCTTGTGGTTTGTGGGTTGTTCTTCCTGTATTCCAAACTTCTGGGCTAATAACCACTTATACAATGCATTCCATGTGTGTTCTTTTGTGATTGGGTTACCTCACTCAGGATGATACTCTCCAGATCCATCCATTTCCCTAAGAATTTCATAAATTCATTGTTTTTAATAGCTGAGGAGTACTCCATTGTGTAGATGTACCACAGTTTCTGTATCCATTCCTCTGTTGAGGGACACCTGGGTTGTTTCCAGTTTCTGGCTATTATAAATAAGGCTGCTATGAACATGGTGGAGCATGTGTCCTTATTACATGGTGGACCATTTTTTGGGTATATGCCCAGGAGTGCTATAGCTGGGTCCTCTGGTAGAACTATGTCCAATTTCCGGAGGAACCGACACACTGATTTCCAGAGTGGTTGTACCAGTTTGCAATCCCACCAGCAGTGAAGTAGTGTTCCTCTTTCTCCACAACCTCTCCATCATCTCCTGTCACCTGAGTCTTTTATCCTAGCCAATGTGACTGGTGTGAGGTGGAATCTCAGAGTTGTTTTTATTTGCATTTCCCTGATGACTAAGGATATTGACCATTTCTTTAGATGCTTCTCAGGCATTTGGTGTTCATCAGTAGAGAATTCTTTGTTTAGCTCTATACCCTATTTTTTAATAGGGTTATTTGGTTCTCTGGAGTCTAACTTCTTGAGTTCTTTGTATACATTGGATATTAGCCCTCTAACAGATATAGGGTTAGTAAAGATCTTTTCCCAATTTGTTGGTTGCCGTTTTGTCCTATTGACAGTGTCTTTTGCCTTACAGAAACTTTGCAACTTTAAGAGGTCCCATTTGTCAATTCTTGATCTTAGAGCAGAAGCTATTGGCTTTCTCTTCAGGAAATTTTCCTCTGTGCCTATTTGCTCCAGGTTCTTCACCACTTTATTTTCTATTAGTGTCAATATATCTGGTTTGATGTGGAGGTCCCTGATCCACTTGGACTTGAGCTTTGTACAAGGAGAAAGGAATGGGTCGATTTGCATTTTTCTACATGTTGACCACCAGTTGAGTCAGCACCATCTGTTGAAAATGCTGTTTTTTTTCCACTGTATGGCTTTAGCTCCTTTGTCAAAGATCAAGTGACCATAGGTGCATGGGTTCATTTCTAGGTCTTCAATTATGTTCCATTGATCTACCTGCCTGTCACTGTACCAATACCATGCAGTTTTTATCACAATTGCTCTGTAGTACAGCTTAAGGTCCGGGATTGTGATTCCACCAGAAGTTCCTTTATTGTTGAGAATAGTTTTGGCTATCCTGGGTCTTTTGTTATTCCAGATGAATTTGCAAATTGCTCTTTCTAAGTCCATGAAGAATTGAGTTGGAATTTTGATGGGGATTTCATTGAATCTGTAGATTGCCTTCAGTAAGATGGCCATTTTTACTATATTAATCCTGCCAATCCATGAGCATGGGAGATCTTTCCATCTTCTGAGATCTTCTTCGATTTCCTTCTTCAGAGACTTGAAGTTCTTGTCAAACAGATCTTTTACTTGCTTAGTTAGAGTTACACCGAGGTATTTTATATTATTTGTAACTACTGTGACGGGTGTTGTTTCCCTAATTTCTTTCTCTGCCTGTTTATCTTTTGTGTAGAGGAAGGCCTCTGATTTGCTTGAGTTAATTTTATATCCAGCTAATTTGCTGAAGTTGTTTATCAGGTTTAGGAACTCTCTGGTGGAATTTTTGGGGTCATTTAAGTATACTATCATATCATCAGCAAATAGTGATAATTTGACTTCTTCCTTTCCAATTCTTATCCCTTTGATCTCCTTTTGTTGCCTAATTGCTCTGTCTAGAACTTCAAGTACAATATTGAATAGGTGGGGAGAGAGTGGGCAGCCTTGCCTAGTCCCTGATTTTAGTGGAATTGCTTCAAATTTCTCTCCATTTAGTTTGATGTTGGCTACTGGTTTCCTGTATATTGCTTTTACTATATTCAAGTATGGGCCTTGAATTCCTGAGCTTTCCAAGACTTTTAACATGAAGGGATGTTGGATTTTGTCAAATGCTTTCTCAGCATCTAGTGAGATGATCATATGGTTTTTTCATTTGAGTTTGTTTATGTAGTGAATTATGTTGATGGAAAGAATGTTTTTCTTGAGTCATTATATACTGGGTATAATTAAAATAGTTTCCAAAGTTTAAGTTGAAAACACAGAGTTTGAAAAAATTATTTTTAATTAATGAGCTCTTATAACAGTAAAATTCAACAATTCATTAAAACAGTTTTTAAGGAGAAAGTCACAAATATTTGTAAATCAAGAAGTATATTTAAAAATATCTCATGGTAAATGAAGAAGTCATTAGAGAATGTTCAAATATCCTCAATTGAGTGAAAATAGAAATATATCGCATCAAACTCCATGTTGGAAAGTAAGAGTGAAATTGATAGCATTAACTGTTTGTGTTAGAAAAGAAAAGTAAGGTCCAATCAATAATTTTGTCTCTACTTTCACAAGATAAGAAAATGAGAGCAAATGGGAATATAAATAAATAGCTGGAATAATTGAGAAAAAAAGCCAAAATCAATGAAATTTAGAAGAGGAAATTTTAGAAAAATCATAAGCATTCTCTCTTCGGGAAAAGATCAATAAAATTTGATGAATTTGACAGCTCAGATTAAGCAAACCAATTCTGTAGGGAAATGTTTTAAAACCTGCCAAGGCTCACATAAGCAAAATAGATGCCTTGAATAGCCTAATATCTACTCTGAAAATTGAATTTCTCGCTAATACACATCCAAAAAGTAAAATTCCAGGCTCATAGAGGCAATTTTTCCTTTAATTATTTTTAATTTTGTTTGTTTGTTTTGTGTATGGGTGCAAGAAGGTGTGTGTGTCTGTGTACTTTATGTGTGCCTACCCTCCATGGAGTCCAGAAAATCGCATTGGATCCCTTAATACTGAAATTATAAATTGATTGTGAGCTGCTATGTAGCTGCTGGGAGTAGAACCCAAGTCCTCTAGAAGAGCAGTCAGTGCTTTAACCACTTATCCTTCTCAAACTCCTTAACCAATTTTAATTGACATATACTAAATAAAAAACTAAGACACAAAAATCCTTTACAAATTCTCTCGAGATACAAAGGAAGAGTAATACATTCTTGATAACTTTAAACCCAGTCTTGCCCCAAAACTAAAATTTAGGACAATAGCTATAGATATAAAAATCCTCAGCAAAGTTCTGGGAAATTTAAATTCTTTCCTATGTTATTTAAGTGTACATTTTCTAGAGTTGTCAGCTGGCCAACACTTAAAAGTCAATCATTTCAATCCTTTGTATCAACAGACTTAAGAAAATCAGTTTATAGGTCAGATGCATCTGACAAAATTTCTGCATCAGTTCATGATTTCAAAAGAGAATAAACCCAAGACCAGAAAGGAATAAAGGGAGAGAGGGAGAGGAAAGGGAAGAAGTGGGGATAAAACAGAAGCTTCCACCAAATAATGGTTGACATCCACAAGACCTACATCTACATTTTATTTAATGTTGAAAGATCAAGTATATTCACCTAACATCATGACCCAGGCAAAGTGATTTGCTCCCAATTCTGTTTACGGTTCAATTGCAATTTGACTGCTGCTCCCCAAACTCATCAAAAGAAGTAAATTCCAGGGAGATTTGGAAAGGAAAAATAAAATCATTTCTTTGTGAAGATAACATGAGTAGGTATATTTTTAAAGATCCCCAATATTGTTTTTTGGTGTACAAAATTATTTAAATTTTTAAAAGCCCAATTTGTCTATTTCCTTTTGTTATTTGTACTTTTTTGTCAGATTTAATAATCCACTGATAAATCAAAGTCCATATTTTTATAAATTCTGTTATTTTAGTTGCTTTACATTACTGTTCTCTTTTTCAGATGATTCCTGTACAGTATAAGACAGGGTTCCTTTAATTCTTTTCAATGCATGTACACAGTTGTTCAATTACCTAAGATAATTTTCTCCTCCAACAAGCACCTTTATAATTCTTATTGAAGATCAACTAACCGCAGACTTTAAGGCCTATGTATGGACTATTTCTTTGGTCCATTTGTATAGCTTTTTGTCACTACCCACACCACTTTGATTACTATTGCTCTGGATTTATTTAAATTCAGAAATGTTCATCTATTTGACCAGTAATATTATATGGCTTATATATGAATTTAAGAACCTGTTTAGAATCTGTTTTTCTAGTTCTTATAGTACTGGAGGTCAAACCTGAGACTTTACATGCTAGGGAAATGCTTTACCAGTAAACTGAGTCTAAACAGTTCTACTATTTCTAGAAAAGTGGGAGGTGATCTTTTGATCACAGTACAGTCAGTATGTAAATTGTGTTTGGAGTACCATCTTTATTATTATTTTTTTCTGTTTTTTTTTTTTTTTTACACTCCAAATTTTATTCCCTCCCCCTGGTCCACCCTCCAACTGTTCCATATTCCATACCTCCTCCCCAGTCCCTTGTCTCCACGAGGATGTCACCACACACACCCCACCCCACCAGACCTCTAAACTCCCTGGGACCTCCAGTCTCTTGAGGGTTAGGTGCATCCTCTCTGACTGAACCCAGACCCAGCAGTCCTCTGCTGTATATGTGTTAGGGGCCTCATATCAGCTGGAGTGTGCTGCCTGGTTGATGATCCAGTGTCTGAGAGATCTCTAGGGTCCAGGTTAGTTGAGACTGCTGGTCCTCCTTGCTGTGCTCACTAAGATAGGGTCATGGTCTACTTTGTTATCAGCCTTCTCTGAACATTTTCTTATGTCCTTTATTTCTTCTTTATCTCCAACATGTAGTGTGCTTTTCATGTATATACCTATTTTCCATGTTGACATCTGTTAGTGATTTGGAATTTCAGTCCTCTGCTGCTAAAGAAGCTACTTTGTAAGGTTAAGTGGTTCTTTAAACTTATTGTGACAGCTTTAACCAAATGTTTTTCTAATTACATGTCTTTCGTGGATGGGTTTGTTGTTATTGTTGCTTTTGTTGTTGTTGCTATTGTTATTGTTACTATTTTGGTTACATTTGTTTTGGTTGGTGGTAGATAAGTGCATACACTTTATTCTATACTGAAGTGTAAAATTTGATTGGAAGTGCACAGCCTATTTTCACAGTACAGAAATTCATTAAATTCTACAGATTTGGGGTATGGTTAACTTTGATGTGTGATATTCATATTTGTTTGCAAGCTATTTTATAATAAAGTTAATAAATTAATTAACTGAGATTCATTTTATGACCCAACACATGGTCTATACTAGAGAATATTCTATGCATGATTGAGAAGAATGTATATTCTACTAGAATTATGTTTTGATTCATAAAATTCATTGAATTATAAAAGAAAACTATTTGAATAAAATATAGCTATTAAATATTTAAAATATACAATACAGTAATCTATGGGCTTTTCAATTAAAATCTGAGATACTGGGCCAACCACAAAGTATCAATGCACAGAAACCTTAATTTAAAATATGTACAGTGATTTGAAATATACTGTTGATTTTTTATTGGTAATAATGTCATAAATTCTACAAATATGACTGTGGTAGTAGTAGTCAAAAGAAATATTTTAAATAAAGATTAGTGAAAGTCAATATGCCTTTTTCTACCCACTTCCCAGTTTGATAGACCTGCTGAAGTCTATGTCCAAGCCCTTTGAAGGCTGAGGACTAAAAGTTAAGCTCTAATTTAATAGGTCTGTTTTCTGTTTGAAAAACAGCTCTAAGCATGAAGTAATTTTTCTAGATCTGCAAAGAGGTCAGCCAGTTATAGCCATTTGGCATATGTTGTCACCACCCTGAAGAAGGAACCCAAATTTTTCCTCTTAGTTGGTCCTTATTTCAGAATAGTTAGAAGTTTGAGTTCATCCCAGGGTCATGAACACACTCTAGAGTATACATGGAAGAAAGGAGTCTAAAGTCCTACCTCTGCTGCCATCTAAGCTTAATCTAAGAAAATGCTTTAATAGTGGCTCATAGACATTTAGTAAGACTAGGAAAGATGTCACATTCTAAGGCTTAATTAGTATCTGTAAAGCACCAAGAGGTCTCTGTACAAATAGCCTTGGGAAAAACAAAATTAGTATTTTTTAAAATTATTATCAGTACAAATAGAATATTTACAGGAAGTTGGACTGAAGGTCATCTGGCCCAAGTGCATTCCTCAGGGAGACCATGAGTCCATGGCAGACGGAGGTGGAGGGACTTGAAGAGTAAGTGGTGCTATTAATAGGTTCTCATCACTTTTCGTTAAGCTTGTCTCTAGAAAGGCAGTTAGAAGCTAAGCTAAGCAGCAAAATTTCAAGGACAAGAGATAATGAAATTGTTTTAATAGCTGAGAAATGGTTTTTTTATATTTGACAAAATTGTGACATTCTATATTCAGTCACATATATAATCTACATAATTTTATTTAACTGAGAAATATGAGACAAGAATTTTATGCATGATTAATTTACATACAGGCTTAGCAACCACTTTATTTTGATAGCTTCCTGTGAATAGTTGTTCTTTAGCTAGTTGGAAGAATGAGATAGTATTTGTCTAGCTGTATAGTATTTGGATTTTAAATTTTACTAATAGGTTTACTAACTTATTTTATACTTCAAAATAATTTTTAAGTCAAAAAATCAAGTATTCAGGTCTTAGATTTATTATTTAAATAAGTAGTTTTATCTGAATTTCTTAATTGTTACAAAATATTATTCATCTATTTTATATAACCAAAAAGAGTGATTGAATATTGTTCTTTAGTATGCATAATAATTCAGTGGAAGACTATTATAAAATCTAATGATTAAGTGGTTAAATAAGAATTTCTCCTGATAAGATATAGTAATATTAGAAGAAATTAGACAAATGGGGTGGATTATTGAATCTACTCCTAAGCATAAGCATTTTGTAGCCACAGTCTTACAATCTTTATATTTGATGAAGAATTGAAATCATATTTTCTTACACTGATATAAAATTTTATATATTGATATAAGTTTAAGGTTTTCATTGGTTTAAATCTTTGTATATTGATACAAAGTTTAGGATTACTTTGTATAACATATTTGTATGTTTCAATTGTATCAATATTATGACTATACAACTCATTTAAATATGCAAAGGTTAGTTCTAGTCCTTTTAATAGCTACTACTACAAAAAGGATAATTAAATAGTGCAAGTTAGCCAGGCAGTGGTGGTGCATGCCTTTAATCTCAGCATTTGGGAGGCAGAGGCAGGCAGATTTCTTAGTTCGAGGCCAGCCTGGTCTACAGAGTGAGGTCCAGGACAGCCAGGTCTACACAGAGAAACCCTGTTCCCCTCCCAAAAAAACAAAACAACAACAAAAATATAGTGCAAGTTATTAGTCAATCAAACTCATAGTCCTGTAATGTACTAGTCCATATTATCACAAAAATAAACATCCTGGGATGAACAGATGATAGGTAGCTGAAGAAGGCAATATTTGCTTATTCAGATATGCTATGAATAGATAGGTGATCTTTAAAACTCTCAGAGATCCACAGAATATGGCATTTAAAATTATTCCATTATTAAAAGATCTTTTGACTGTAAGACAAATCTGTTCTTGATAGTATCCCATTCTACTTCAAAGAAGATAATGAACATCAGTGACTTCCATGTAGATTTTCTTCAATTATGTCAAACTAGACCCTGGGCAAGAAATGCTCTAATTTCATCTACAGATGAAATGCTGTCGAAAAAGGACAAACAAATGCAGGATAATCAATGGTTAAACTCTGCCAAGACATGTTAAGCTAGTCCTTCATAAGTCCTGCTTCACTTAAGGTCTGTCAGATATTCTGAGACAGAAGGCTGAAGATAGGTGCTTCAACTTTCTACAGAATATTTGGGGACAGTCTAGGCAATCAACTGTCTCTGTTATTTCTTTGATTTTTGGATGCTGTGTCCCTGCATACTCAATTAACATTTGTTAGATCTCTCTCAGGTTTCTGATGGGGTTGAAGACTAGATAATTAATCTCAAAATTAATTAAGTTATTTAGCCTTTAAAAATATGTTCTAGGTCTAAGGAGATGTTTATAGATTAATAATACAAACTAGCATAGAAAATTACTTAGATACAGAACTCTAAATTTATCAAGATAGAATAGATGATAGAATACTTTATCTAATCACTAAATATAAATAGATGGGCATTATAAGTATATGCCATAGCTTACAGTATTCATAATTGCTGTAATTGCATTCCATTTATATGTGAGAGAAAAAGAGCCATTTATTGGACTAAGAAGCTTCTATGGTAGTAGGTTTCTATATGGCTATTAAATTGCCCCTTTCCATATTTCCCCCTTCAATATCTTCTCTCACCTTGCCCTTCTCTTCCATCCTCATCCTATTTGATCCTCCAGCTCTCTCCATGAGATGAAAACCATACCTGGTCCTATTAAAGTGGCCAAGAACAGGAGACTAGATAGGTCATGTGATAAGTAGAAAATCCACTACAATTATTCTGCTGAAAGAACATAGCAATAAAATTACTCCTAATGGGGTTCTAGAATATCCATAAATCAGTGCTTCTATCAGCCATCATTAGAGAACCTTTTTGCTTCAGTAGATGAGAATTAACATAGAGATTCACAACTAGACACCAGGCAGATATTGAGGGACTTTGGACTATATACTCTTAATTGGAAGATTTTTTTCAAAGCTCTCCCTCTCAAGACTCTGTACAAAAGAGAAGCAGAAAGAGTATAAGAACCACAGATGATGGATGAACTAAGGAAACAGTATCTTCCAGGCACAACAAGGGTGCTACACATATTAACTGACTGACTGTAGTTACAAAAACAAGACCTGCACAGGTTTAAGCTGGGATTCTCAGCACTGAGAGGGGAAAGGGGGCATGGGCTTCCACTTCTAACCAGGAAGGCATTTGTAATTGATACCTGCTGGCCAGTGGAAGTCCATTTTCTCCATTTGTCATTCAGCATACCAACCACAGTCCAGGGCATCCCAGCACTAGTTTGTCTCTACAAAATGAACTCTATAGTTGTTTTATGAAATTTTTGTTTTAACATTTTTGAAAAAAACTCTTAGTGATGTTTTCTTTCAATTTTCATTTCTATAGATTTATTTTAAGAAAGAGAACAAAAAGTTTAGTGGGTATGTATAGAGGGAGGTGGGAAGGATCTGGGAGCAGATGGGGGGAGGTACATGATCAAAAGAGATTTCATAAAAATTTTAAATAGAAAAGGAAAATTATGGTCTCTCTGGGCTGGTGTCCTGAGCAGACCTTGGGCACAAGCTCCACAGACAATTTCACAACACCCAGGGGAAGCTCCACTCCCAAGTGCTCTGACATGCCCAGGATCAGAGTTGAGGAGGACCCAATATCTGTCCCAACACCGGGAGTAACTGGGACAAGCAGGACTAGGCACACAGGAACTCCACCAGCAGAGTGGATCAGGTTCCTTTCAGTCTCTCTGGGCTGGTGTCCAGAGCAGACCTTAGGAGCAAGCTCCAAAGCCAATCCCACAACACCCAGAGAAAGCTCCACTCCCAGGTACTCTAACAAGCCCAGGATCACAGGATCCCAGAATCCCAGAATCACAGAGACAGCTTGACTCTGAGGAGTTCTGACACATCTGGATCACAGGAAGGGCAGCCTCCAGTCAGATTTAGCAAGGGCAGGTAGAACTAGAGATAACCAGATGGTGGGGTGGGAGGGTGGCAAGCATAAGAAAATAAACAACACAAACTAAGGTTACTTGGCATCATCAGAACTCATCTCTCCCACCACAGCAAGTCCTGGACATACCATCACATAGGAAAAGCAAGATTCAGATATAAAATCACTTCTCATGGTGTTGATACAAGACTTTAAGAAAGACATAAATTGCACCCTCAAAGAAATACAGGAGAACAAAGGTAAACAGCTAGAAGTCCTTCAAGAGGAAACACAAAAATCCCTTAAAGAACCACAGGAAAACACAATCAAACAGGTGAAGGAAATGAGCAAAACCACCCGGAATCTAAAAATGGAAATAGAAACAATAAAAAAATCAGAAAGAGAGACAACCCTGGAGATACAAAACCTAGGAAAGCAATCAGGAGTACTAGATGCAAACATCACCAACAGACTACAAGAGATAGAAGAGAAAATCTCAGGGGCAGAAGACATCATAGAAAACATTGACACAACAGTCAAAGAAAATGCAAAAAGCAAAAAGCTCCTACCCAGAACATCCAGGAAATCTAGGATGCAATGAGAAGACTAAACATAAGGATAATAGATATAGAAGAGAGTGAAGACTCCCAACTTAATGGGACGGTAAATATCTTCAACAAAATTGTAGAAGAAAACTTCCCAAACCTACAGAAAGAGATGCCCATGAACATACGAGAAGCCTGTAGAACTCCAAATAGACTGGACCAGAAAAGAAATTCCTCTTGACACATAATAATAAAAACACCAAATGCACTAAACAAAGAAAGAATATTAAAAGAAGTAAGGGAAAAATGTCAAGTAACATATAAAAGCAGGCCTATCAGAATCAAATACCATGGAAGGAGTGGCAGAGATTAACTATAGAGCAGAGATTGAAGGAAGCCAGCCTAAATATAGCTATCTCCTGAGAGGCTCTGACAATACCTGACTGATACAGATGTAGAAGCTCACAGTCATCCATTGAACTGAGTACATGGTCACCAATGAAGGAGTTAGAGAAAGGTTCTATGGAGCTCAAGGGTTTGCAGCCCCTTAGGATGAACAACAGTTACTAACTAGTACCCTCAGAGCTCCCAGGGACTGGTGTGATGTGGAATCTCAGAGTTGTTTTTATTTGCATTTCCCTGATGACTAAGGATAGTGACCATTTCTTTAGGTGCTTCTCAGCCATTCAGTGTTCATCAGATAAGAATTCTTTGTTTAGCTCTGTACCCCATTTTTTAATAAGGTTATTTGGTTCTCTGGAGTCTAACTTCTTGAGTTCTTTGTATACATTGGATATTAGCCCTCTAACAGATATAGGGTTGGTAAAGATCTTTTCCCAATTTGTTGGTTGCCATTTTGTCCTATTGACAGTGTCTTTTGCCTTACAGAAACTTTGCAACTTTAAGAGGTCCCATTTGTCAATTCTTGATCTTAGAGCAGAAGCTATT
>JADRCD010197029.1:4674-21060 GCA_019843815.1 Montemys delectorum | reverse complement strand
GGGCTACAAAATTGTTTTTTGACTATAATACGAGCCCTTGACATGGAATCCCACATCTTAAGTTTAAATATAATGTACAGTAATGTTTACCATGAGCCTATGTTACTATGTGACTCAAATTTGTTAATCTTGATTTGAGGCTTTATTTCATTGATAGTATTACTCCCATTTGACATTCTAAGTCTGACTTCATTTCACTGATAAGAGCCTCCCTACCAGATGTGATACCTCTCATGACAGGCACATCTCTGATGATTATGGTCTTGAGTATCTTTTTGTACACCCGATGGCCATCCACATGTGTCCGTTGGTTGACAATATGTTGGAGGCTTTTTTTTTTTTTTACTTGAGCCTTTAGTTATCAAGTTGGAAGCATTCCTTGCTTTTGTTTGTTCTAGATGGCTGGTTGAGGCTTTGATGAAAATTCTATTTATGTAATTAACTCACTTTGTCATCAAAGTAATCGTCATCATTAGCAGAATCATTGTTTCAGTTTGTGCTATTGAGTTTTCATCTATTTTTATTAATTAATAATGTATTCTGGTACTTAGTCTCCAAAGATAGTTTTTGTTGTCTTTCATATATATATATATATATATATATATATATATGCACACACATACATATACACACACACATACACACACACATACACACCCACAGAGAGAGAGAGAGAGAGAGAGAGAGAGAGAGAGAGAGAGAGAGAGAGATTTTAAATTTAGGGTTGTACTACCTACTCATTTTGATTTCCTGCCTGCACTTTTAATTTAAGAGGATGAACCTTGGCACAGGAATGCAAGAGTCATGGAAAGAAGTAAACAGGACAGGCAAGCATGAGGACAAGATATGACCCCCAAAAGGATGCTCAATGATCCTGCCCATCACTGCAAACCAGACCCCTGGATCTCACCTCCTACTTTACATGATCTTTATGTCATGATGTTAGGCATTTACCAGGGAGTAATGTGTCCATCAATTAAGTCAAGGTTCTTAAGATCCAAACACTTTGCAAAAGCTCATATTCTGGAAAGCAAGCCTTTAATACATGGAGAGATGGGGACATTCTATGTTCATCCTTTACTGAATGTCCAAGGACAGAGTTGAGAGAGAGGTTTGGAACAATAAGCTCTTGCAACAACAAGGGAGGAGTCCAAACAAAGTCCAAGATTATGCACCTCAGAAAGAAAGGAAAACTAAACACACAGAGAACAGGAGAGAATGAACTGATAAATATCACATCAGAATGAATCAACCTCAACAATAACAACAGCAAAGCAAAGAATTGGTTCTTTGAAAAAAAGTAACTGAATAAACTCCTATCTAGATTAAGAATAAAGGATAGAAGACTCAAGTTAAATGCCAACTATAGGTGCTATTCACAAAGGCAAGTCAGGGAACCATCCCTAGATACCCCTTGACAGAGAATCGGATAAAGAACCTTGTGGTATAAACTGGACACTTGTGAGAGGCAGTGGTAGAACTGGGACTTGAGGTTGGACCTAGCTGGCTAAGTGGCTAGTTTGGGGCTAGCCTGGAATACATGAGAACTTGACTTTTAAGAAAGGAAAAGAAATGCAAGAAAGGAAGGACTGTTTTTTTTGTTTTTGTTTTTGTTTTTTGTTTTTTTTAACCACATAGAGTAAGACAGAGAGCCAGACACTTGTGACAAGGCCAGCGTCACTTTGGTGCCTGTATTAGCTTCTCTGTTGGCTGCAATGATAAAACACCATCACGAAAGCAACTCACGGAAGAAATCTTTATTTAGCACACAGTTCTAGGTTATAATCCATCACCAGGGGGAAGTCAAGGGAGCAGTCACTAGTAACAGCCATAGCCAAGAACAGCAGGTGTGAATGCCTGCTCCCTTTCTCCACTCTGAGGCAGCTCAGGATCTCCTGGCAGGAAATGGTACCCCAGCAGTGAGTGAGTGAGTCTTCCAATAAATGTCAATTAATATAATCAAGATAATCCTCCCTAGCCACACCCATAGGACATCCTGATTGCATTGTGACTCCCTATCCAGATGATTCTAGATTGTGTCAAGTTAACAATTAAGACAATCATCATGATTAGACAAAAGAACCACAAAAAGTCAGGTATATAAGGTAATGGCTCTAATGACAATTGGTTCAAAATGTAGAGCCAAAAGTGATTGCTTGCACCTGTAACCCCAGCAACTGAGAGTCATGGTGATCCGACTGCCCCATCCTCCCAAGGGCTGGAATTGTAGCTATGTGCCACTATAGCTGACAAAGAGAGTTTAGACTGCAGCTCTCAGACTTTGAGTAGATATAAGATAACTGACTGATTGGTCTCACTATTGCATTGCAAGGCTGGGGACAGACATGCTCAAGGAAGAAAATATCGTTCATCTAAATATTTTAATTTACTGACTTTAAGTTCTTCTAATCCCCAGAAAATAAAAATAATGCCACTTTACGTTAATAATACATATCACTTCTTTCTTAATTTGAGTCAAACGTTAATTTGTATAAATTTTACAAACTTTTCAGAGTCATCTTTTGTCTTTGCTTGCTCCAATTATTTCCCTTATATTGATTTGTTGCTACTCTTCTTTCCATCTAGTGTCTTTGAATACAGTTAAATTGTCTTTTTCTATGTTGTTAGGGTTTTACTAAATACAAATATTTATTATGTGTATCTATTATATTTGGCAATTTCCTCTAAATTAAACATTCTTCCTAGAGGCAAGTTTTGTTTTGTTTTTTGTTTTGTTTTGTTTTTTATGACAACAAGGAGTTGTAAAAATTAAGCTTTAAGATTCAGGAAGTAAAGCAATTTACAAGTCTTAGGAAGTCCCTAAAACTTACCTGGCACAAAGACTCCTCCCTCCCGAAGGTTAAACAGTAAAGATTGCTGAAGAGAAAGAATAACTAACTGGAGGATCTGCCTGTATATCGTGCGTATATAGAGAACGAGGGTTCCAGCTTTTATTAGTCATCACCAACGTTGAACTAAGCTTTTGGTGATACAACTAGCTAGCTGTCAATAAGTCATTTTTTTTTATACTGTGACTAAACTTTTCATCTATTCTCCTGCAAGTCACCCCAATGAACTCACCATTTCACCTAGCTGGGCTTTAGAAACATCATTACTTTGTCATTGGTTCCTTATATAGATGAGGTGAGCCCACGTGTACTCATGTTTCTCTCCCACGTGTACTCATGTCTCTCTCCCACACACAAAAATAATGTGCCACATAACATACATCTCCTTATAATTAAAATAAAGACATTGCTAGTTCTTCTGTTCTTTTTTTGTAAAATAGAATTTTAACAGAATGACAATGATAACTGCCAGTTCAAAATGATACATCTCTTAAACATTTCTCAGCTCAGTAACTGATCTCAAGCTTTACTGAATATGCCATCATTACTGTGTAACTTCATGCTACATGGATGAGGTACTTAAAAGAATCAGAGTTTTGCATTAAAGAGTCTCCCGTATCATTTTCTACCTCTTGTTTTGTGAGGGGAATTTTTTAAATAGCTGACAGGAATGGAATGCCTAATGCATACAATTGATTTGTTTTTCCATATCTAGTCTCTAACTCTACTTTTAGATGAATTAAAGGATAAAACCAATAACAACTCCAAGGTCACTCTCACTAACTCTTGTTTCTTTGAGAGAATCTCATGACTGTATGTGTACAGGGCATCCTTATCAAACAACTTTTTATATGACTGTAAAATGTCATTCGAATATACATTCTCCTTCTCTCTGCAAATAAATTCTTCTCCTGACCCACAGGAAGTTGATAGTATCATATATGCTAGCATAGAAGTTCAACCATCATTCTTCTGGACAGATCAATAGAACAGAACAGGATATCATACAACTATGTTGCTTAATATTATGAGATAATCTATGATGACAACAGTAAAGTCTTTCAAAAAGAAATGTGAGTGCTATAAACTAGCCATTTTTAACAGTCCTAAAACCTAATCACTACAAGGGATTAACTGTATCGCTCCACGCTTACCTTCCTTCACTGCTGGTCAACTTGGTGTCACTCACACTGTCTTCTGCTGTAGAGCTACAAGATTGATAAACTTGTTTTTAAGCAGGAAAAAAACTAAATCTCAAACATTAAATACAAAGACCATTGTCTAAGGAAACAGCATGATTTGTATACATGAAATGTCATTTTCCAATGGGAACAGGTGCCATCTGTCCTTTGGAGCAGGCATTTCACTATACTTGCACTTTAAACTAGCTCAAAGTCTTATGCTATTAACCCATACCTATATAGAGAGCCCTACCCATGATATTCCAAGTCATTAAGTTGAGTTAAGGCAAAAACATTAGCAATGTTCAAAAAAATCATACTACCCCATAAACACATTAAGTTATGATTTTTGGTTTTGTGGATCTGCCAAGTAAGTTTGAATTTCAGATAATCTCTGATAATCGTATAATAAATATTAAACAATTTTGAGACTTTTTTGGCCTATGGGTATATCTAAGCAATACTCTGGGTTTAAAATTTTGTACTAAATCACTTTTCATTGAGATGCAAATAATGTTTATGTGGGTAAATGTGTGTTTCAACCAACTCACAAGTGATATTGTACAACAAATGGCAAGCATTTCTGGCATATTTGTAAAAAGTGTGTGTGTGTGTGTGTGTGTGTGTGTGAGTGTGTGTGTGTATGTGAGTGTGTGTGTATGTGAGTGTGTGTGTGAGTGTGTATATGTGAGTGTGTGTATGTGTGTGTGTATGTGAGTGTGTATGTGAGTGTGTGTATGTGTGTGTGTATGTGAGTGTGTATGTGAGTGTGTGTATGTGTGTGTGTATGTATGTGTATGTGAGTGTGTATGTGAGTGTGTGTGTGTATGTGAGTGTGTGTATGTGTGAGTATGTGTGTGTGTATATGTGAGTGTGTGTATGTGAGTGTGTGTGTGTGTATGTGAGTGTGTGTGCATGTATGAGTGTACACCTGTTTGTGTATGTGTACATGTGTGTGGCAATGTCTTCTTTAATCACTCCACCACTTTTTTGAAATGTGGAGGACACAGTGTCTCTCTGATCCTGGGGCTTATTCTTGCTGCTAGACGGTCTAGGCAGCACCCTAGAGATCCTCATCTCTGCCTCCAGAAGAATGTTGAGGTTACAAACACATGCCACCACATTAGGGTTTTTTTTTTTATATGGGGGCTGAGCGTCCAAACTCAGGTCTGCCTGGTAGCATAGTAAACATTTTTCTTACTGAACCATCTCCCCATCCCAGTGGCAGGCATTTCTGTTTCTAAGTACTATTAAATAATTATTTTTACTCTGTCTATGAAATAAATGTATAGTTCTATAAAAAAAATCTGCTATTTTCTCATTTTATTTTTAAATATACTTTCTTCTTATCATGAAAAAAAGTTTCTGTTGAATCTTCCTATAAATTCTGAAAAAGTAAAACCAGAGGAAAATATTATGGCAAAATACTATGAAATATACATTGGAGGTCAACATAATGTTAGCTATCTCTGTAACTGGTTCCAGATAATAGGGTGATTTTACTTATGATATCTATGTTCCTAGAGATGTGGGATACATTGGAAAGCCTTCTTCATTTCAGGCTTATAGAGTTACCAAAAATCACTACAAGTATACAGAGGTTGTGTCACTTGATCAATGTATCATAGTTTTGCATGGAAAACTTGTAACATAAAACCAAGTTTTCTGAAGCTAAGTGTTATCATGTTGTCTCTTGTCTGTCAGTCTGATGCTATCAAGAATTCACCCAATTACTGTGTGAATGAGTAACATAAATATTTAGGATAATAAATTTAGACTGTGGCTTTTCTTTTTATTTTGATATTATAGTTCTTCCTGGTTTAAGGCTAACAATGGGACAACATGGCTAATTGACAGGACCCATGAACTAAACGGCTAACTTTGCCTCTAAGATGCCTGCAGCAGCACCATCTGTCTCAGGGATGGGTGCCGGTAATAAAGTCAGTGGTTTTAGGGATGGAAATACATATGGAAATCAACCCATTTTTCAATGTGTGTCTGTACTTCTCTTTGCATTGCCTTGCCTATAATCTTATTTTTATTGAAGACCATCATTTTGTCTTGACTCATTTGATACAATAATAGTAAATACATGTGCATATCTAATAGATACCTGTTAGTTTCACTTCTTTCTCTGACACATAGATGACTCAGTTTACTTTGTCTTATAACTACAGCTGAAATAATCATAATTAAGGGTAAAGATATATAGAGAATGAGCTGAAGTCGTTGTTTTGGAAGAATATTATGACTTTGCTGCTTATAGCTTTTACCACCTAGAAGGGAAAAACACCAGTTTTAAATTGAGACTTGCGATTTTATTAACCAAATGGAAAAATAGAAAATATATCATTACCAGAATTATTCTCCAACACTAAACACCTCATTCATATATTCTACAGCATAATTTTTTAAAGAAAAACTTAAAATGAGACCAATCTATCTTATTGAAGTTCTTTTTTAAATTACTTTTTCCTTTTGAGAGTATACTTGCATCACCTCCTCCTTTTCCCTCTCTGCCCTTCAAGCCCTCCCATGTTCTCCCTGCTATCTTTCAAATTCATGCCCTCTTTTTAGAAGAGTTATTAATTTTATGTATATGAGCACACTGTAATTCTTCTTCAGACTGTAGCTTTCTTCAGACAGACATACCAGGATCCCATTACAGATGGTTGTGAGCCACCATGTGGTTGCTGAGAATTGAACTCAGGACCTCTGAAAGAGCAGTCAGTGCTCTTAATTACTGAACCATCTCTGCAGCCTCATGCTCTCTTTTTATTACTAGTGTGTGTGTGTGTGTGTGTGTGTGTGTGTGTGTGTGTAAAATATTCATGTATATACAACGTATTAATTAATATATAACCTGGTAATTTCCTAGATGGTAAGATAATTACAAAGATTTATTTAATTCCTTTCTAGTTTATCAACATATCGTGCAGATCTAAAGGACTATGCAGTCTACATAATACTGTGAGCCAGTTTCAAGTATACCAAATCAGTCATTCTATCTTCACGCATAACTGTTCCTCTGCTTATTCAAAGAAGCCCAACAAGCACAGGTTTGGTACTTAGAATAGGGCTGTCATCCCAACGGACACTTGTGAGTGTGGACACAGTGTTGGAGCAGGGAAAGAGCAAAGGCTGGAGTGGTAGTGAGAAGCAGGCTAGCAAATACATCGATTGCCATGAAAGGGCTGCTGGTGGAATTGCATTTTAAAATTATTCGCATGAGGATTGGGGGGGGTTGTGTGGAAGTCTGAATCGTCTTAGAAACTGCATAGAGATCAAGGATAGAATGTTGACAACTCATCAATGTTAAAGTCGAGTCTAGCAGTGTCTCAGACAGAACCAAGGAACATGTTAGCCTTCAATGAAACACTATCGCTGGCACAAGGTGGGGAACTCTTAGCTAAACTGTGCTTTAATGACTTGTAAAGGATGGAATTTTCCAAGCCCTGCCAATGGATATTTAGCAGAGGAGATTCTAAATGAAAATGTTGAAGTGTAGTCTATACCCTCCAGATTGCTTAGAACAAAATCCAATAGTCCAAAGATGGATGAAAGAAGTAAGTTCAAAGAAGAAATACTCAACCTGCTCATATTTGAAAAAGGAAGTGTGCTCTCTAAAGGATACTAAAGGGTTCTTAGAAAAATCATATATATAACATATATATAGCATATATATGGGAGTATATATATGTATCATATATATATGATGGGAATCATGGATTTAATCAGCCATCTCTGAAGAAACCAGGAATCTGGGATTAGACCAGAGGAGACAGAATTATGCCAGCAAAGACACTGTCAGTTTGGGCCAAAGGGGACAATGGGACAGGAAAGCCATCAACTACAAACATGCCCTATCCTTTAAATGCCTGGGAAGCATTTCTATGATCATTAGGGGCTACTACCATTACTCCCACTTAAGGAGCTAAGACGGTTCCTTCTCAGTCTTGGAAGATGGAGATATATCTTTAATTCTGTGAATATAGCAGACCCAGGTGAAGGAAGCTACTACAGACAAAAGGATGGGGCCTTTGCGTACCTTCATGGGTGACCTGGCTGTTCCAGCAAGCATGAAGGTGGACTATCAAGACAACTAGTTCTCTTCAAGTTTGAGCTCCAGCAGAGGTTAGCTTGCTAGGTTCAGGCTTGCTCCAAGCCCACCCTTTCTCTTCTTTTTATGCTACCCCACTTTCAAGGTTCAATCCCACCCTAGTCCATCACTGCAGTTAAGGACTTGGCTTTGGTTTCATAGGGTTACAGTCTCACTGGTCCCACAGAGTGAGCTGTGGTAAAACAAAAAACTTGGGTTTATCCTTGAGACCTAAAGAGGAGAGATGTCTAACATTTTGGAATTTACTTCTTGGCAATATTATGACTTCGGGTAAAATGTTAGGATGTAAAAATAAAAATATCCTTAATAAATTGTTTGGCCAAGTGTAGTGGCACAGGCCTTTAATCCCAGCACTCAGGAGACAGGCAGGCAGATCTCTGTGAGTCGAAGGCCAGCTTGGTCTACAGAGTAAGTTCCAGGACAGCTAAGACTTCATGGAGAAACCCTGTCTCAAGAAAAAACAAACAACAAAAAGATTTGTGTATCTAGATGGGTAAATGTTTGTTTGTTTTTTGTTTGTTTGCTTGTTTTCAGAATTGGTAAGAAAGCTAGAAAGCATATGCTAGTTACAAGGGCACAAATAAGTTATTTAGAGTATATAAAAATAAAAATTAGGTATTGGCTTAATGCGTATGTCTAATCAAGGTTTATTTTAAGATGTTAATTTTAAGTCTCACCTAAATATCACACCACAGTTAAAAATAACAGGCTTGTGCAACTACCTCTGGGTTTTCAATAGCTGTACTTGGAGGCAGACACTGACATGGCCAGAGGGACTTAAAGGGGGACTATTCCCCCCATATATTTCAGATATGGGTCAAGACTTGGGCTCAGTGCAGCACTGCAGTGTTGATCTGCAGTGGAGAACAAAGCTGTCTTCTTAAATGCTAAGGCTAAATCTAAACAAGCAAGAACGCCTGTAAAACACTCAATTTGAAATAGTACCTCTCGAAGCTATAATGATGTCTATCTGTATCCTTAGCACCCGGATTAAAGGAGCCTACCAGATGCTCTGCGATGACAGATTCAAATTCGCTGGCTTGGAGTTAATTATTCAGGATACTTACATGGTTTATTGTAATGATAAGTGCTGTCCTCCAAGATTTGGAGCCTGAATGTAGCCTGAGGGATCCTGCCCCCGATTGGTAAACAAATATGCCAGCAGTCAAGAGTTGGGGAGAGGAGACATAGATGGGGTTTAGGTTTTCTGGGAGACCATGAGGAAGGAAAAAAGAAAAGACCCTCTGTGGAAGAATGTGCATGAGGGAGAAGGAGAGCCCAGCAGTTGGATAGCTGAGCAATAAAAAATGTGGCCAGGTGGGCTGGCCACTGAGAGTTAAGAGCAGCTTGAAGGGAACATAGAAATTGGTGACTCAGAATTATCAGTAGGAAAGTAGATTCTAGCAGCATGGAGGGCAGGCAGCTGCCCGGCTACTGTGCTGCTTAAGGTATATTAAAATATAAAGCCTGGTGTGTGTGTGTGTGTGTGTGTGTGTGTGTGTGTGTGTGTGTGTGTGTTTCATTTGGGAACATAAACGGTAAGTCCAGGAAGAACCCCACACCAGGAACTTTTTTAAATATATATATAATATATATAAATATAATATACTAATATATATATATATATATATTTGCTCCACTGCTGTCTTGTGACAACGACATAGAGACTCTGGGTTTCACTTAGGTGTGGCCCATGGTGACCACTCCCAGTGGACATTACATCTAGTAGGTGGCCAAGGCCATCTACTGCTGGGATGGTCCTCGAACTCTTTAACCTGATTCCTCTTACAGGGTCTCTGGACACACCAGCTTTAGAGAGGAGTCTAGTAGAGCAAACAGCCAACTGCACAGTGATGCTTCAATCTACTAAGCAAAGACTTTGCTAGGCTAGGTATCGGGAAGACAGTTTCCCTAACCTTGCCCCTCTGGACAGCTCTGGAGCACAGTCCAGCCAGCTGCGCAACTAATTACACTTTACTTTACTCAAGAAGATCTACGCTAATTATGCGGGTTCATAATTTTCCTCCTTAATTTTGCCTCTTATGATGCTTCATCCTGAGGTTGCAGTCAAGGAGACCCAGTGGCTGACTTCTGAACTTACACTGGCCAGGAAGAAGCATGTAACGGGTTCTTCAGGCAAAGGGATGGCCGCCCACAGGGTGCCTGTCTTGCAGGAGACTTCACTGGCCAAGAAATCATCAGTCTTGCTAATGTCCGTGACAAATCCTGACATGGATTCAATACTTTTCTTGTCAGTCCTCTTCCTCTAATAAGGGTAAGCCCCATGAATCGTTTTCTTAACTACAGCCTCAGTGGAACTATTAACAGTCTCACCTTTTGCATGGGACAGGTGCTTGGAGGATGCACACTGTCAACAAATGGCTGTCTTATGCCCCAGGTCTTGGCCATTCTGTGAAGTTTCAGCATAGCTCCCTACCGCTGCCCTTTCTACAGCATCCCATTTTTTCCAGTCTGGAATCAATCTGTAACCCCAAAACTCTTAATCTACCATGGCTAGACAATAAAAGTGGTAAATTTCCAAGATGCCTGGCTTCTTCCTCATCATCCTGACCTGACACAAAAACCTGAGACTAAAAAATAAAAAAAAAAAAAAATATCAAAAGCCTGGCTGGGTTTTTGTTGTTGGTTGGTTGGTTGTTGCTGGGGCCCCTGATGATTGCCTGGTTCAACAGTTTAAAACCAGACCAAGTCCATGAATCAGAATGAACGATATGAAAAATGCCTTCCTATTAAATTATTAAATGCAACATAGAAATTAATTGCAATCCCAATCAAAGTTCCGGGAACACTATTTACATCTCTGAAGAGAGATTTCTCAAAGAAGTATAACAATGGCTAAGAAAAACCACCTCCACCCCAGTGTTTTCATTGTTCCTAGAAATTATGGGATATTAAACTCAAAACAACTTTGGAGTTTAATCTCATCCAAAGTCAGAATGGCTAAAATCAACAAAAAAGCTCATAACAAATGTTGGTAATGGCATATATGGCAGAAGGGAAACCCATATTCATTCTGGGTGGGATGGCACATTGATGCTGCTACTACAAAAATCAATGTAAAGAATTCCCAAAAAGCTAAAAATAAATCTGCCACCCAGATGATTTTCCAATAAATCTCATCTAATCAGGAAAAAAAAATATGGTCATGTTCCCAATTTTAAAAATAAAATTTTTTATCACATGGCACAATCCCAAGCGTTCTGTATCAGGCAACAATGACAGTTACTTTGTTCATGTCCAGGAAGGCTTACATATTTCATATGACAAGAAAGAAATCTTAGTAAATGCCTTCACATATTCCTAGGACACAAAAAGAGGCCAAAACCTTCTGTTACAAAACTCTGTATCACACAGGAGTGAATGTGCGGTGTGTTCAGCAGGTGAGATCTACTGTCGTAGAAATGTCTAGATAAGTGAGGAAAGCCTGTGTGTGCTGAGAACAGTAAGAGTTGCTCATCTATGTATTTCCTGTACTTTTAGTAAAACGCTGAGGCAACTGAGAAGACACTGGAGATTCTAGTTTGATTCCACATTATTTTAGGAAGTGTAAGATAATGATTCTCAATGTCTTTTTCAAAGACTCTTGGTGGAAGCCATGGTATAACCTCTGGGAATGCCACATGAATGTTTTGCGAATGCAGCTCCTATGGCAAAGCCCTTGGTAATCCCCATCTACTTGGCGAGGACCTGTGGCAACAATACTGATGCCACCTGTGCTGCTCCTAGAAAGTGCATGCGCTTTGGGCCCACCTGACTTTTCTTACATTTACTCTTAGGATAATGTTTAATTTTCTTTTTCTCTTTAGTTTCACTTTGTCCATTGTAATTGTGGCTAAGTTTAAAGGGAACTAAAGCCCCATTGGATGAGTCTTTGTTAATGATGAGGTGTTTTTGTTTTTGTTTTTGTTTTTTTGGAACACAGAAACGGGCCCTCACTACTACCCCCGGTTGCCTCTGCAGCCATCCTGAGTAAGCAGGAGGAAGACAGTACACTTAACAGCTCTTGCTTACTGAACTGTTTTAGAGAAGAGATAACTACATTTCAGGAATTTGGGAGATGGTTTAAGAGATGCTGTTAAGAACGTATGGGAACATATAAGAAAAAGATTAAGGGCATGAAAGGTCAGCCATCTCTCAGGTGCCAAAAAAAAAAAAAAAAAAAAAAATGGAATCAAAATCTCCACTCCTCTTGGAGGTAAAAGTAAAAATTGTCAGAAAGTATAGAAACAAGGTCCCAAGAGTTAAGAGTCAGGCATCAATCATTACCTGAGAAAGGACCATCTCATACAAATGCTGCTCACATAAAAGGAATATATAGACTATTTATAAATGATTAGACTCACACCTGGAAAATATTATTCTAACTATGGTATCATACCTTCTGCACTGAGTTGTAAAAGACTAACCTAACTCTAGGGCTTGGATATCTTTCACTGCTGTGGCCACATGTCTGCCGCCAGTCTGGGCACAGTACAGATAGGATGTGCCTGGCTAAATAGAATCATTTGTTTTGCAACATAAAATTCATGCATAGATAGGAAATGAAGGTTAATTAATGTTTAGACATGGGGTAGGGATCAATTAGTGATGGCAAGGGAATGGGGAAGAGGAAAAGAAACAAAAATGGATGAATGTTAATGAGTCTTGGGAAATGACTACAGAGAAACAAGTTAAAGCTGCGTGTATTCGAATGCTTTAAAACTTGTATAAATAAAGACAGCTCGAGCTATTTATTCAGGCCCTGCTTGCTTGAACAACTCGATGTCTTCATTCTCACCAACACCTTACCTCCTGCCTACATTTTAGAAGCCCCGCTGGAGCTGGACTTGTAGATTTGTAGTGTCATTATCAGTACTGGCCATCCTCCCGCACTCCTGGGTAAAGTCCACCCCCTGTTATTCCTATCTCCCCCAGCAGAGCACCCATGCACTGCCGCTTTCTCTAGAGCTCCTTATCAATGTGGCCCAGTTTTCTTTTCTGGTATCTGCAGTTACTCCAGCTTACATGCATACATCTGAAGGCTGAAGCTGAGAACTACAAATAAGAGAGAACATGTGGTGGTTGTCTTTCTGAGACTGGGTTATCTCGTTTTACATAATATGTTCTAGTTCTATCCATTTACCTGCAAATTTCATGATTTTTTTCTCTACAGTTGATTAGCATTCTATGCTAATCATGGATATGCATCACATTTCCATTATTCAATCAATAACTGAAAGACATTTCTTTTTTTTTTTCCATTTCCTAGCTATTGTAACTATATCAGCAGTGAACACAGCTGAATGAGTATCTGTGGAGTAAAATGTTGAATCCTTTGGACACATGGTAAGGAGTGGTATAGCTGGGTGATGTGGTAGATTTTCAGAATTTGAGGCTAAGTCCCTATAGCTAAAGATACCAGTGTCTTCTGTAGAGAGAATCTCTTATGCACGGTGTAATAGCATTTACCTGCTTAAAAAAAATAAAGCCTAGGGGAACCAAATACTCACAGAAGGAGTGGCAGAGATTAACTATGGAGCAGAGACTGAAGGAAGGACAAACATATAGCTATCTCCTGAGAGGCTCTGAAAATACCTCACCAATACAGATGTAGAGGCTCACAGCCATTCATTGAACTGACTACATGGTCCCCAATGAAGGAGTTAGAGAAAGGTTCTATGGAGCTGAAGGGTTTGCAGCCCCTTAGGATGAACAACAATTACTAACTAGTACCCTCAGAGCTCCCAGGGACCCAACCACCAATCAAGGACTATACAGGGTGGGACTGAATGTTCTGGCAGCATGTGTATAATAGAGGATTGCAAATTTGATCATCAATAGGAGTAAAGGACCTCGGCCTTGTGAAGGTTTTGTGCCCCAGTGTAGGGGAATGCCAGGGCCAATAAGTGGGAGAGGGTGGGGTGGCAGGCATGCGGAGGGGGGAGGCAAAAGGGGTTTGTTCTTGTTGTTTTTGTTTGTTTGTTTGTTTGTTTGTTTGTTTGTTTTTTGGAGGGGAACCTGGGAAAGGAGAAATTTACATGTAAATAAAGAAAATATCTAAAATAAATAAATAAATAAATAAATAAATAAATAAATAAATAAAGCCTTTGGCCAATGATCTATGAAACAAATGCATTTAACAGATATCTATAGAACATTTTATCCTAAAACAAAGGCTATACCTTCTTCTCAGCACTGCATGGTACCTTCTCCAAAATTGACCATATAATTGGTCATAAAACATGCCTCAACAGATACAAGAAGATTGAAATAATTCCATGCATCCTATCAGATCTCCACAGGCTAAGGCTGGTCCTCAATAACAACATAAACAATAGAAAGCCCACATACATGTGGAAGCTGAACAACACTCTACTCAATGATAACTTGGTCAAGAAAGAAATAAAGAAATTAAAGACTTTTTAGAGTTTAATGAAAATGAAGCCACAACATACTCAAACTTATGAGACACAATGAAAACAGTCCTAAGAGGAAAACTCATAGCTCTGAGTGCCTCTAAAAAGAAACTAAAAAGAGCAGTTTGACAGCACATCTGAGAGCTCTAGAATAAAAAGAAGGAAACTCACTCAAGAGGAGTAGATTGCAGGAAATAATCAAACTCATGGCTGAAATCAACCAAGTGAAAACAAAAAGAACTATACAAAGAATCACTTTTAGAGTACCCCTTAAACTACTCCACAAAATAGAAACAGAAGGTACTCTACCCAATTCGTTCTATGAAGCCACAATTATTCTGATACCTAAACCACAAAAAGACCTAACAAAGAATGAGGTAAGAAATAGAAGGTAGGAGTTCTAGCAGAGAGGGAGAGGAATTCTTAGAGTCAAGCAAGGGAATTTGCCCAGGAACTTAGAGAAGACAGGTGCATAAAACTGAGAAGAACAGTACCAGCCATATGGTACTCTTAGAATAAAATAAATGGGTAATTATGAGTTAGTCAGGAAACAGAGCCAAAGCTATTGGCCTAAGCATTTACTAATAAATGAGAAGTCTTGAGTCATTATTTTTGGGAACAAAGTAGTGGGGGGGGGGGGGCGGGGAAGCCTTTATTTACAGTCTTCAGATACAAGGCTTGAAGGACTAGAGCTGGATCTTATCCAGAAGCCTCCTATCTGAAGACTAGCTCTTATGATACCAAGGGAGCAATGCCAACTCTCAAAGGAAAAGAAGCAATCAATAGTTCATAAGCTATAAAGCTTATGAACCACAACAATGACCAAAATAACAGAATATTGCTAAAGTTACAATAGTGGAAATAATCTACAGCTATCTAACTAAATATAAAGCCTGCTTTGTAGAAGGAGATTCATGCCTAGGACTGTAAACCTACCCAACTGTCCGTAGCTGGTGAGGCTCTGGAATCTAGATAGCTGAACTTTCAACTACCACTTCCCCCAAATCAGTATAATCTCTAGCTGTTTCCTTAATACTTATCTTTATGCTCAAGGATAAGGACAAAGTCTCACTATACTAATCAAAGAAGCTTCTTGTGGAGGCTGAAGACTATTACAAAAGCCACAAATAGTCAAAAATGCAGAAAATAAACAACTGTGTGGTATATAGCCTTATCTGATGAGTCTATAACACAACACACACTATTAATTAGTTCTATTAGTTTGTTTAAATGATTACATGTATTTTATTCAAAAGCACTAAATATGAAATAATATATAAATCAAAAACATCTCTTTTTACATATACTTTGAAATAAAATATATATACATATATGTACATATATGTAATATATAATATATATTCTATATATAGTGATATATAGAATATATATCATAGTTATATGTCATATCTTAAACTATCATGCTTTTATTTTAGCTTTGCATGTCATTTGATATGGTTGTGTATCTTCTTGTAACATCTATAGAGAAGTCCATCCAAGACTTCCACAAGTCCTTGTAAAGGCTCAAGAAGAAGGAAGCCAAGGCTTCCATAAGCGCCCTATTAGTTTGAGTGAGCTGGATACCATCTCCAGCTAAGGAACCCTTACTTTTCCAAGTCTTACCTATGTCTGTTTCATCTCAAGATACTATTCAGGCACAGTAGAAAGGAGATATCAAATAAGAAATCCCCAAATATTAACTTTATAGCAGGAAAAAGACATCCAATTTTTAAGTCAATTGGGAAAAAGGTAGTCTGGAAGACTGTGAAAGATAGAAAGAAAGAAAGAAAGAAAGAAAGAAAGAAAGAAAGAAAGAAAGA
>JADRCD010197027.1:0-31764 GCA_019843815.1 Montemys delectorum | reverse complement strand
TTTTTTTTTCTTTACATCTAAGTTTAACAGAGAAATTGGTCTATAATTTCCTTTTGTTGTTGCAGTTATGTCTTTGTGTGGTTTGGTATAAGGACTGTCAAATCCAAAAGAAACTGGACAAATGGCTCTCTGTGGTGCTTATGAACACACAAAGCACGTGCTGGGCTCTAGGCTCACTCAGTCCCTGTGGCTCTTCTCAGCTCTTCTTACCCCTACCCTCAATTCTAAACTTCTCCAGCTCATGAGCTTCCCTCCCTCAGCTTCTCATTCCCATATAATTCTGTCATTTTGGCCATGCGGTTTTCTTTTGTCTTCCTCTTCTGGTCCCCTCTTTCTTTGTCTCCTTTCCTGTATTCCCTTTCTCTTCCTTTCCCTCTTTCTCCATCTCTCTCCTCTCACGGCCCTGTCCACTTTGCTGGCTGAGCTCAGTTTACTTTCCTTGCTCTAGACTCTTCCAGATGCCTGGGCTGTCTTCTTCCTCTTATCCACCATCTCCACCACACTTTGGAATGGTGATGCCATCCTTGATTATACAAGGACAACACTGGCTTCATAAAAAGAATTTGATAGCATCCTTTCCTTTTCTATGTTACAGACTAGTTAGAGAGGCTTGGTGCTAGTTCTTTAAGGTTCTGTTGAAACTCAGCAGTGAATCCACCTGGTCTTTAGTTGTTACTACTTTTAGTTAAGAGGTTTTTGTTTTGTTTTCTATTTATTTATTTATTTATTTATTTATCTATTTATTTTCGAGACAGGGTTTCTCTGTGTAGCCCTGGCTGTCCTGGAACTCACTCTGTAGACCAGGCTGGCCTCGAACTCAGAAATCCACCTGCCTCTGCCTCCCAAGTGCTGGGATTAAAGGCGTGCGCCACCACTGCCCGCTGTTTTTCAGTTTTATTATTGCCCCAGTCTCATTGCTTGTTATAAAATCTGCTTTGATAGTTTATCTAGTATTGATTTAATTTTGGTATGCTGTATAAGTTTAGAAATTTATCTATATCTTTCAGATTTTCCAGTTTCGTTTTAAAATTCTATCCTCCCAATGAGCTCCTGCTTCTCATTGGTATCTGTTGTAGTGTTTTCCTTTCATCTCTATTTATATTACTTTGAGCTCTCCCGTCAATCTTGTCAATCTTTCCTAAGAACTCTTTCGTTGATTCTTTGTATCGTTTTTGTTGTTATAGTTCATTAATTTGTCCTCATTTTAACTATTTCTTTCCATCTACTTATTTAGGATTTGACTTATTCTTGTTTTTCTAAGGCCTTCATGTGTGTTGTTATATGAAATCTTTAGGGTGGGGGGTTCCATATTTTAGTATAAGCATGTGTGTATAGATTTGAGTATGTTGTCTTCTCATGTTCATCCAATAATAGGAATCTTTCTATTTTACTCTTGAGTTCCTTGAAGACCCATTTATCATTCAGAAGCGCCATTGCTTAATTTCCATAATTTGTATAGGTCCCATGGTTTTTCTCGAGGTTAGTTTCTAGTTTTATTTCACTGTGTCCGCATAAAATATGATAGATTTCAGCTTTCTCATATTTGTTAAAACTTGCTTTGTGCCCTAACATGTGGTCTAGTCTAGGGAAAGCACCACAGAAGCTGGGAAGAATGCCATTGAACTCAGGTTTCTTATTTAGTTTTTGTCTGTATAACCTGTCTACTGGTAAGCTCTGTCCATTGACCTATATATTGAATTTACCCATTATTGTTGTGTGGGAATTAATGCATGTCTTTACATCTACTAGTATGTGTTTTATGCAATTGGGTACACCCATGATTAGTGCATATATACTTAAAGTTGAATTCCTTCAGTATGCGACTTTGACTATTAATTATATTGTGTTTCTGTGTGAGTAGGGGTAGGAACATGCCCCAGTGCACACATGGAGGGCAGAGAACATCTCTCAAGAGTTGGTTCTTTCTTTCAGTCCTCTCCTCCTACGGAGGTTGGGGGTGGGGTGGGGGCTCTTTTGATATTTCTGCCACTCTGGAAAATTCTAGTAGCTTGTCTATGAACTTCTGGATGACTCTCATGTCTCTGCCTTCCATTTATTGTAGGAGTGCTGGGATTACAGATGTGCCCTATGACGTCAGGCTTCTTATGAGTTCTAAAAATTAGACTTAGATTATTTGACTTGTGTGGTAAGTGTTTTTACAAACTTTGATGGCCTTCTTTGTCTAATGTTGGTTGAACTCTATCCTGCCAGATGTTAGAACAGCCAAACCTATTCTCTTCCTAGTTGCATTTGCTTAAAGTGCGTTTTCTGTTGGGTAGTGATGGTGGCACACATCTTTAATTCCAGTGCTCTGGAGGCAGAGGTAGGCAGATCTCTGTGAGTTTGAGATCATACATTTCTTTAGTCTGTTTTTAATCATGAAACTTTTTCTTCTCCTTTAATAATGACAGATAGTTTTACTGGGATAACGTTCTGGGCTGCAGCTGCTGTCTGCCAGAGTTTTAAACACATAATTCTAAGGTCTCCTGGATTTTTAAGTTGTCGTGAAGAAATCTGACGTCATTCTAATGAAACTACCTTTGTGACTTGGTGTTTCTCTCTTCACATCTCAATATACTTTCGGTATATTTAGTGTTTTTACTAAATTATGATATGGGAAATTTATTTTATGGTCTTGTCTGCTTAGTTTTTAAAAAATACTTGTATCTGGTTAGACATCTCTTTTTTATTATGATCTTACTCTTAATGTTTTCTATCCCTTTAGCATGAAATTCTTTTTTCTATGCTTATGATTCATACATTTTGTCTTTTCACAGTGTCCTATTGATCTCAATTGCTGTCTTTATATTTTATTATTTTTTCTCTGCTGTCTTCCAGTCTTAACTTTATGTCTTCCCTTCAGACCTGTTGATGCATCTTTCTGCAGAGATTTTTATTGGATTTACTGAAAGCTCCCTTTATTATGTTTTTTTTTTTGTTGTTGTTGTTGTTTTGTTTTGTTTCTCGAGACAGGGTTTCTCTGGATGTCCTGGAACTCACTCTGTAGACCAGGCTGGCCTTGAACTCAGAAATCTGCCTGCCTCTGCCTCCCAAGCGCTGGGATTAAAGGCGTGTGCCACCACTGCCCGGCAAAATGATTTTTTTTTTTTACTTTCTGTGCATTGGTATTTTGTCTGCATGTATGTCTGTGTGAGGGTGTTGGGTCTTCTGGAATTGAAGTAACAGACAGATGTGAGCTTTATGTGGTTGCTGGGAACTGAACTTAGGACCTCTGGAAGAGCAGTCAGTGCTCTTACCCTCTGAGCCATCTCTCCAGCTGCTTTATTATGTTTAAATTATTTCTTTTCAGTATTCTTCTTTATTAGCTTTTACCTTAATCTACTGCCCTGACTTTCTTAGTCCATGCCTGTGTTTGTGTTGTCTGGGAGTTAGCTCAGGAGTATGTGTCCTTTTTGATTTCTTGGATCATACTTATTCTTTTGAGTTCTTTCTTGATATTTCATCTAATTCTTTCTCATCAGATGCCATTACTGGGGAATAAATAAATTTTGGAGAGTCATGATGCCTTGCTTGTCTATAGTTCTTGTATTTTTGCATTAGGACTTATATGAAAATGTTGGTCAAATTACTGTTTTCTTTCAAATCACTGTTATTATCTCAGTGGAAATATTTGAAATACTCAAGAGGGATTAAATTGTGATAGGGTTGAGGTGTCATTTTCTTTGCTAGCTTGACGTTTGGGGAACTGAGAGTAGTCCTCAGTACTCTTGCTGTCTGCTTGCTGGTTCGTCTTCCTTCTCTTCATGTTCCCTCCGGGGCTTTCAGATGCTTGTCAAACACCAGGGTAGTCTTTTGTGACCTTAGGTCACAACTGCTTGTCTTCCCTGTGGACAGTTCATGGGTTGGGTTACAAATGCTATTTTTGCCCTTGACTTTTGAGAGTTTGGGTCGCATTGACTGGTGCCAACAGTGAGTGGTCTTCCATGAATCAGGTCACAGATGCTGGTCATCTCCGGGTGGTTCCTTCAGGAGTCCAGGCATGAATACTGGCTGCATTCCTGGTCTGTATTTCCCAGTGACAGGCATACTGCTTAGATCCTGTGTCAGATTTTTTTCCTGCAGATTCTGGTTCCAACCAGGTTTCCACCTGGCTTAATACTGTACAGTTCTAACAGGAAGCTATTTTCCCCAAAGTCTAGAGGAAATGAGCTGGCCAGGGTTCACTCTACAGTCCCAGGACACTTATTCTGGGGTCCCAGAGAGAACAGTGCGTGCGATTCTTAGGGGATCTGGGGCTGCCAAGCCACCGGCTCAGCAGGAGTCTCTTAAAAAGGGCGGAGTCACTGATGTTGACTCCGTTGGTCAAGCGCCAAGGAGAGCAGGTTTTTCCAGTTGTCTTCTCTGTGCTGCTCCTGTTACAGCGTCTACCCACCTTCCTCTTCTCTCCCACTTGCTTCTCTAAAATTTCTGTTACCGAGTTGAGAGCACGGAGATGGTTTTCTGAGACATGGAGAGAGCACGAGCAGAGTTTCTAGGTCCGTCAGCTTTCTCTCTCCAGACCTGCCAATCACCTCCAGTATGGATTCTGGGCTCCGCCCACTCCTCTGTCTGTCCTTTCCTATTTTACTTGCCAAGAAGCTGATGCCTTTAGTCCTAACTCACCACAACTGATAGCTCCTATTCAACTACTCGCTGGAGCCTCTAGCAGACAGAGCCTATGTGTCATCTACTGCTGTCCACATATGTAATCTTAACTGTGCTGAGGGACTGAGGGATCCCTGTTTCTCAGAGGAGGTGACAGACTTAGAGGGGTTAGGGTTCTCCTCAGTTGATTGAGATCCAAATCGTGGTCCTTCTAGCTTCACTTCAAATCACAAATCACGTTATCTGTCCAGTGACCACAAAATACCATTTTCAGGTGGGACCAATGGGAAAGCTTATAAACAAGAATTTCACCCCAGCCACAAAATTTAATTTTAGATACAGCATGCTACTACTCTATGCATTAAACTCCCTATGTGTATGAAATAAGAAAGTTATACGTGGTTTTAGTTTCCATCCAGATTCTTAATTGACATAGACATTGTATTCATATATTCCTATGATCTTGAAACTTTGAGCACAGCTGGTTAAGTATAGATGAAGAAACTGGAAATTGTGGAAGGGAAATTAAGACTATTCCCATTAAATTCAGGGGAGGAGAGGTACTGATCACTTAGCACTTAGGCTAATAGACCCAAATGAGGGGAACAAATGGCCTGAGCATGGGAAATTCTGACTCTCGGTGTCCCAAAATAAACTCTCACCATCAAACGAACGTAGTGTGCAGGAGTTTGCTCAGTTGAGAGACTATTAAAGAAGTATTAGGAATAGGTTTTCTTCCCAATGGGCAGGGCTTGGTGGCACACATCTTTAATCCCAGTACTCAAGAGGCAGAGGCAGGCAGATCTGATCTCTGTTAGTTCAAGGCCAGCCTGCTCTACAGAGTTCCAGGACAGCCAGGGCAACACAGAGAAACCTTGTCACAAACAAACAAACAAACAAACAAACACCCAAACCAATGGTTATCTGTTATCCCAGCACTTAGGCAGTCAAGGCAAGAGGATCAGGGGAACAAAATCATCCTTGGTCAGATAGGAAGTCTGAGGACACTGGGCTACATGGGACTTTGTCACAAAAGAACAATTCCACAAAGCAGAAGGTGTTGGAAAGGAAACTAAGAGACAAGGAAGTGAGCTCAGCAAGGACAGGGTCTGTCTGCAGACCCACTCGGTACCTCCCATACCTGAAGAGAACAAGGTCTGTCTGCACACACACTCGGTAACTCCCGTACCTAAGCAGCTGGCACAGAATAGTGCCAGACCCGACACATTTTCCATATTAACTTGATGTGAAAACTACTTTCCTCTCAGTCCTAAAAGTGTACATACTTCTGTAGAAAACATGTAGAACCTAAAAAGGACACATAACAAAATCAAGATGCTTATGAGCATATACTCATTCATTCATCCCATAGCAAATATTGTTACAATGTTGTGCGTCTGCTCTTCCTGTCCTCTTGGTAAGCAGTCCAGGCTTCGTTCCCTATTTTATACTGCTGTGCCTGAAGGGCTTAGAAGATGCTATGCCACAGCACTTCACTCTAACGTAGGGCGCTCCTGAGAGGAAGGGCAGGGCGGTTCTCACTGGGGCCCCATCTAGCCTGGTAACGGGAGGGCAGCACCAGGCCCTGACATACGCTTCGTTCTTACCTTGCTGCTTTTCCACAGTCAGCTGCCCTTGAAAGTCTAGAACCTTCTCCTTTGCTTGCTATGTCCCTCCAAATTGATAGGTTTTATTTTTGTTGTTAAGATGTGATGTAAGCTCTGACTCTTGTGGGTTTATGTTTTTTTTCTTTTTTCTTCTTTTCTTCCTTTTATTTACTTTATTTACTTATTTATTTTATCTTTTTGGTTTGTTTGTTAAATTTTTTTTTTTTGATAGAGGGTGTAGCTTTGGCTGAGCTGGAACTCACTCTGTAGACCAGGCTGGCCGGAACTCACAGAGATCCACCCGCGCCTGCCTCAGGAGTGCTGGGATCAAAGGTGTGTGCCACCGCACCCAGCTCCTTTCAGTTTTTTTGAGATAAGGTCTTGCTGTGTAGCTGAGCTGGCTTTGAACTTGTCTTTCTGCTTCCTTTCCTGATGTGCACCCCCAAATCTGGCTCAGGCACAGAGTTTTTCATTACTCAATTTTCCTGGAGCCTGTGTGGTGTATGTTTCTCAAAACTAGTTTTTCTTTGGTTAGTTAAATGTCTTTTAATATAGAACTCAGAAAGAGGATGTGGGAGGAATACCTCCCCTCCCCCATACTTGTCAGTAAATCCAAAATTGTGTTGGAGTGGAGACGAATACTGAAGGCTGAGCACAGACAGCATTGCTGGTGCAGTCAGAGGCAAGGCCAGAGCAAGAAGAGTTGTGCCTCCACCAGGGCCTGCCTGGCACAGAGGCAGGAGAGAATTGTGCTGGATTTAGCTAGTCCCACCTTCCTTGGAGGACTCCACAATCAAGAACATCTCAGACTTGATGCTCACTTCACCTCTTCCTCTACCGGAAGCCATGAGGGCAAATTTTGATCTATGCCTGACTGATAACGAGGCCATGTCTACTCTAGGAGAGGCAATGAGAAACTTGGAGAAAACCAACATTCATCTTGTCGAATTTATGATCATCAAGAGAGATTTCTCCACCTAATAGGCCATCAACTTTAAAAATAAACGGAAGCATGTTTTCGTAGTCTTGGGCTGTGGCGAAGTGTGATTACAATAGCTAGTGTTTTACGGGAGTCACTGCTGCTTTTTGTCAACTCAGCTGTGTAGAGAGAGTTGATAGTTATGCCCAGATTACAGATAAGAAAGCTGAGGCATAGAATTACTTAAGGTGACGTGTGTGGTAAAGCGGAGGCTGAAGGGATCCCAGGCTGTCTTTAGAGCCCATACCCTGACCATCTTTCCTGTCATTCTTGAGATGTCTTTTTTTTTCTTCAAAGAGTTAATTTATGTGTAAGTACACTGTAGCTGTCTTCAGACACTCCAGAAGAGGGCGTCTGATCTTTTTAAGGATGGTTGTGAGCCATCATGTGGTTGCTGGGATTTGAACTCAGGACCTTCGGAAGAGCAGTCAGTACTCTCAACTGCTGAGCCATCTCTCCAGCCCAAGATGGCTTTTATTAACTCTTTGTCTCACTTTCTGGATCACTGCCACTTGACTCAGGAGCAGAAAAATACTACACGGTTTGAAACAGGCAGAAGACCGATGGCGTCTCCTCCACGGGTGGTTGGGAGCTTGGAAACCATCTGGCTTCTAGAGGCCTGCCCCTTACGTTCTCTAGATTAGTCCACATTGCAAGTCTACAAAGATGCAAGTTAATGTGTAGAAAGCGAGGGTAATGTAAACATAATACCTCCCATGAAAATGAGAACTGGTTCCTGCAGAATGCGCTCCTTTTTTGTCCTGCAGAGCACAGCCAGCATTTCCAGTTTGTCCTGCTTGTAGATTCATCTCAGCATTCCGTATCTGACTATAAATGCTTACTGTTTGAAGGTCTCCTTTGAACCGGAGAGAATATTGTATTGGTTCCGGTCAGGTGTTACAGAAGGCATTTGAAATAAGCTCTTTTTAATGTGCTAGTTAAGCCAAATACACTTATTTTTAGACGTTCATGCGAGTGTACAACATATTGTGGTCATAGGCTCCCCCTTCCCGTTCTCCCTCAGGCTTGTGCTGACTTTGTTACTCCCAGATCGCTAATCCCCTTCCTATTTCCCTACCTTTTCTCCCCACAAGGGCTGCTTGTATGAGCATGGCTGCGGGGTCTTTTACTTAAAGCAGGGGCAACTTACCAGTGGCTACACCACTGAAGAAAATGACCCCCTCACCCAGCAACTGTTAACTGCCACTAGCTCTTTGACGGGGTGGGGGTGGGGGGTGGGAATGGGTGTGTGTCTCAGGAGCTCCTCCCCCATCCATGGTGGAATGTTGAAGGGACCAATCTGACACGAGTTCTTTTACAATATGAGAGTGTTAGGATTTTACCTTAAATCTATTTTAAACCTTAGTTAAATCATTTAAATTCGTTGGCTTTCAGGCCCACCTGTGTCTTCATCGTGGACTATAGACTTGATTGACTGAGGCACATATGGATGCATTGGAGACATTTCTGTTACTCATTCTGCCTCTGACTGGATGAGGAGTGTGAACCTTGGTTTCCAGCAGGTGGCGCTGCTTGCGAAGGTTAAGAAACCCTGGAAGGATTCTGGTTGGGCCTTGGGCCTCTCTTTCCTACAGGAGCTTTCTGTCTCGGGATCTGTGAAGATGTGGACAAGCTGAATGACAAGCTGGAAAGGTGATCCTCTGTTACAGAAAAGAGCAAGCTGAGCAAGGTGTGGGGAACATGGCGGTTTCTCTGGCCCCTGCTTCAGTTTCTGCCTCCAGATTCCTTCCTTGGCTTTCCTCAGAGATCAGGGCATGGGAAGCCAAATGAACTTTCTTCTTTCTCTAGGTTGTTTTTGGTCACACTGTCTTTTGCAGCCATAGAAAATAAACTAAGGACAGGTTACTGTTGAGAAGTGTTGGGGGAACAGGCTGACCTTCACAGTCTTGGGGAGTTGGTAGTTAAGAGGCCTCACGTTTTCGGGAACGCCCTAAAAAACAACCTGAGATACTAGGGGATAGTTACATGGGGGTTGAGTTAGTTTCATGTGTTCCGAAAGAGTCTGGGAGGAGGGCTGGAACAAGCTCGATGGCGGAGTGCCTGCCTCACATATCTGAGGCACTGTGTCCAGTTCTTACACCACCCAAAGAACAACGCCCCCCCCCGCCCCCGAGTTAGTGAAGAACATTTGAATCACAAGTTCTATAACTGGGGGTCAAAGGTCTCAGGATGTGCATGGAGATGAGTTGAACAATTATAAAACGGGTATAGATGCAAAACTCCTTGGGTGGCTTCTCATTGCTACCCAAAGTGTAAAGTGTGTGTGTGTGTGTGTGTGTGTGTGTGTGTGTGTGTGTGTGTGTAACGAGAAACTTGGCCCTTCCAGCTTGCTCTAGCTTGGGTGTCTGAGTGTGGGCAATGTGTCCAACATTTCTGGCCTCCCACATTCTGTGAAAAATACCTCGCTTCTGACTGTGAGTAACCAGCTAATGTACAGGGGGAGGTCTGAAATTCACCTTTGAGGTTTGTTTGACATTTTTTTATGATTGACTTGGGTAGTGACAAATTCACAGACTATGGGAAGAGGAGGTTGGGGAGGGGGTATGTACCGCAGAGTCAGGTGAGAGTTCTAGATGTGAGCCTTGGGTCTGTCATTTCCCAACTGTACGCTCTCCCTCTCTCCATCTTCTTCACCCCCTCCTCTCTCCTCCTCATTGTTTTTCCACCTTATTGGTTTAAGCTGGCAGTCTCTCATTAAGCCTGGAGCTTGCTGCTTCAGTTAGCCATCCAGAAAGTCCCTGAGTTCTGCCTGCTTCTGTCCCCTGCGCTAGGTTACAGATGTGGGCCACCGCACAGAGCTTTTTCTGGACATCCAAACTGAAGGCTGTGCAGACTCATGGAGGCCACTGAGCCACACTTCTAGCTCCCTAAATAGCTTATGAACAGTTTCCTTAACCACACTAGCCTCTGTTTCCTAGTCTATTAAAAGAAGACAGAAAGATCTGACTTTGTGTAAAGAGCAAATGTCTGAGGTTTTCGTGGGAAGCGCTTGGCAGGTGTCGGATACAAAGCTGGTGTTTCAGAAACTGCCAGCTGTTGTTGACATATGATCATTACTCTGGGAAAAGTAAAGTAGGTAATATATGAGGTCCCCAAATTATTGTAGGGACAAACTTGTGCTAAGATTTGGAATACTTAGGATTAACTAATCAGTTGTATGCAAAAAGAATAAGAGAAACCTCACTTAGGGAGGGGCTCATGTTAAAATGCCTTATGGACGAGTGTCTGTTTCATTTGAAACAGCGTGAGACAGCTTCCCAAAAAGTAATGGTGGGCCAACAAAGTGGCTTGGTGGTATAAGGTGCTTGTAGCCAAGCCTGATGACCTGAGTTTGATCCCTGAGCTCCACACAGTAGAAAGAGAGGACCAACTTCAAAGTTGTCCTTTGACCTCCACACAGGTGCTGCTGTGATGAGAGTGCCCCCCTCAGGTAAATAAATGTAATATAAAAATTAAAGAGCTCTCTCTGGGCTGGTGTCCTGAGCAGACCTTGGATGCAAGCTCTGCAGCCAGTCCCACAACACTCAGAGGAAGCTCCACTCCCAGGTGCTCTGGCACTCAGGATCAGAGGTGTGGAGGACCCAATATCTATCCCAACACCGGGAGTAACTGGGACCAGCGGGACCAGGCACACAGGAACTCTGCCAGCAGAGTGGCTCGGGTTCCTTCCAGTATCTCTGGGCTGGTGTCCTGAGCAGACCTTATGCACAAGCTCTACAGCCAGTCCCATAACACCCAGAGGAAGCTGCTGCACTCCCAGGTGCTCTAACAAGCCCAGGGTCACAAGATCCCAGAATCACAGGATCACAGAGACAGCTTGACTCTGAGGAGTTCTGACACAACCAGGATCACAGGAAGGACAGGCTCCAGTCAGATTTAGCAAGGGCAGGTAGCACTAGAGATAACCAGATGGTGTGTAGGGGGGCAAGAATAAGAAAATAAACAACACAAACTAAGGTTACTTGACATCACCAGAAAATACTAGTAGTGATGTATTATTTTGAAATATACAGTTAATATGTTTGGAGTTATTTAAAATTTATATTGAGAAAAACATATGTATTTTCAGTATTGCTGTAGACGAGCATCTACATAACACTGTTAAATTGACTGTTGTTTTATATCAAACAACTTTTATAATAATCATTTTTATTGTTATAATATTTTATAAATTTTAAGGAATATGACAAAAAAAGATATTGTAGGTATTGAAGAGAGGGTCTCTGGGAGGAGTTGGGGTACAAAGGGGAAACAAGAATATGATTTAATTCTATTTACTTAAAATGTGTTTTTAAATGTTAACAAATTCAGATAAATTGAAATCATATAATTTTTCTCATCATAATGCAATAAAAGTTAAAAAAAATTAAAGAAAGTGATATTGTCTTAATCTGAGTTAATAGGAGTGCAAAAGATGTCATGGCATGCAGTACCCTTGGAGGGAAACCACACCTGCAAGGCTGTGTTCAGCCCTGTTCTTTACAACTTTGTAGAACTGTGTCGAATCCAGGGTCTTGTGCACAGGAGGTAAGCGTTTTACCAGCAGTTTACAGCTCTGGCTTGATTCTTACCTTCTTCAGACCAGGTCTCTCTATGTAGCCCTGGCTAGCCTGGCGCTTGCTGGGGAGGCTCGGACTGATCTAGAACTCACTGCAGTCTTGTTGCCTCGGCCTCTGGGATTCCAGGCACAGTTCACAATGCCTGCTTCCCAGATTGACTCTGGTGACTTTTTATTGAAGAAATAAAGCAGGTAGCCAGACTGCCTGAATTCAAATCCAGCTCTCTCTCTAGACCAGCTCTAGGAACCTGGACAAGGCGGTTAACTTCCCTGTGCTGCTGATAACTAACTTGAGAGGAAAGCAAGAGTAGGATGGTTGCAGTTAGGCCAAGAGAGTGCAGAACTTCTCGGAGCCTGTGCAATCGCTTTTGGTAGACAGCGAAGTTTACATTGAGGACACAGATTTCTTAGTCTTTACCTTCCAGACAAAGAATGCTCTTTGGAAAGTGTTTGCGAGAATGCCGTCCCTTCCAGCCTTGGACTTCTGCTATCTTTCTGGAAAGGTTTATGTCTGTGGATGGCTCCCTGGCGATAGCCCTCTTCTAACTAGACACTACCCCCTAGCAACCAATTATTTGTAACTTAACGCATGACCAGACTCTCAGCACCAACCTAAATTCACCCATAACAACTTGAATAGTTAACAGAGCTAACAGAAATCTATCTAAAAGTTACTTCTCCTCATTTCACAGTTGTCCCCTTTCACACACCCCCACACACCCACCCACCCCAGTCCTCTTTTCCTTTGATGGAATTACATGCTTAGCTTCCAATTTACCTGTATTTTTTGATTAGTAAATCTCCTCTGTCTTTGCTTCCATCTTTAACCTCTTTTGATGCCCTGGTTTACGTCTATAAAACAGAACACTAAAAACTATATCTATCCTATAAGGCTGATACGAGGATCCAATAGATGGGCATAAGAGTAGGTGAGGTGCTCCCAGAGGAGTATGGCTCCCAGTAGCAGCTGCTGTAATTGCAGGTGCTGGTAGTGCTGATGAGGGGCTGGGCTACCACCTTCACGAGCCTCATGTGGTACTGCCATCACCAGCCTTAGGAGATCGTCAGGGGCACAAAGAGACTTACTGGAACGGCGATCCATGCTACATCAGAGTCACAGGGAGAGTGTGGCTTTGTGATCCAGTAGCTCTGCCCAAACACTCCTTGCTACGGCCAGCTTATCACAAGACAGACTGCATTCATACTCATTTCCATACATTCCACAGTAGCCAGGAAGTACACATCGCGTCAATGGACAGAGAAATTGTGATACACATCCAGCATACAGTCTCAAAAAGGGAGAAATTCCATAAACTGCGATAGTGTCGATGAGCCTGGTGTGCACTGTGTTAAGTGAACTAAGCCAGCAGGGGAAAGAAATGCTATCCAACCTTTTTCCCATAGGCTTGGGGTTGACTGGTGTTTAGGCGGTAGCTGGGGAAAGGCACACTTGGTTAAACACACAACTGTTCAGTATGAAAGTGATGACTCTACAGATTGGTGACTCACTGCAATAAATAATTCATTGTACATTTCAAAACACATGACAGTGTAGATTTTGAATATTTTTACTACACAAAAATAAAATATAAGAGATGATTAACTGGTTAGTATTAGCCTGATTTAATCAATATACATTACAAATATATATCAAAACATTACCTTGACCTGACATGATGATGCATGTCTATAATCCCAGAGCTTAGGAGCAGAGGCAGAAGGATCACAAGTTCAAGGCCAAACTGGGCCATATAACAAGACCCTGTCTCAAAAATTGAAACAACAATAAACCATTGCATTGTAGCCCACAGATCTATACAATCATTACTTGTCAGTGGAAAAACCACAAGAACTGAAGCTGGGCCTCTTGGCACAGACCTGAATCCCAGCTACCGAAGAGGCTTAAGTTCAAGACTAGCTTGAGCTTCTGTATTATTTCAAAGCTAGTAAGTAAAATCCTTTTTAAAAAATTGGGCTGGAGACACAGCTCAGTGAGAGAGCTTGACCAACACCTATAACGCCCTGGTACTAAAAACAAAACCAAGCACCCAAACCACATACAAGACAAAACAAAACCCCGTAAAACAAACCACAGAAGAAAACAAGAAGCAGGAAAAAGAGGGAAGCAAGAAGCAAGCAGGGGTCCTCAGACCGTGTCCTATATTCTTTCTACTCAGGCCCTGCCTCTCTCCCCACAACTTCTGGGAAAGTCTTTGCAGCTCAGCTTACCTCACCTCCTTCAGAAGCGTTGACAGGCCCTTCAAGGTAGGCTGGTTTACTCTTCCACACACTGTGCCATCGTAGGTTTGGAATGCATCCTCCAGTACTTACTGGCCTTCTTCACTAGCGTCCACCGACTTGGTCCCTGCCTTCACCCCGTTTGCCTAAAGAGCAAGAAATGTGTCTCGCTTCAGGATTCCTCCCAGCACACACCTTTGCCTACCCAGGCCATCGTGAAAAGAATGTGTTGCTTCTGATGGTTCTGCCAGAAGAGAGCTTTAGGAGAAGTGAATTTCCTGAAGGAAGCAGCAGAGTTAGGTCATTCGGCTACAGAGAGCAGAATGAAGGCCAGACTTGAGAACTCAAGGTGACAGTCATTTAATGAGCGGGGAACTTCATGAACAGTGGAAGGCATGATGACCACCATCAGGAGTGAGTGGAGGGGAGCCAGGACACACCCTTAAGACTTCTTGTAAGTGAACTGGGTTTCCAGCATCATGAACGATTCTGGTGACCTTTAGTGACCTTTCAGTCACCTTCTGGTGACTGCTTACATGTGATCGCAGTCATGGGAGATGGATGGGATGGCCTGGTGTCAACCCAGTGAGACTGAGAAGGGACCAGCCTTGTCCAGTCTCTCACCATTCCAGTATACATAGACTGCTCTATGAAAGCCAACTCCCCTCCCCTTGGCCTCTATGTCATGCATTGATCCTGCCCTTCCCCAACCTTTCCTGCTCACTGCTTCTTGGTAAGCCCCCCCAAAGCAACTTAACATTGAATTTCACACCCTATCTTAGGTTTCTATTGAATGAAATGCTGTGACTAAGGCAACTTATGAAATAAAAAGTATATTTGGGGGCCACGGTTCCAGAGGGTTAGAGTACATGACCATCATGGCAGGGAGCATGGCAACAGGCATTGGGACGGTAGTTGAGAACTTACATCTTGAGACACAATCACAAGGCAGAGAGAGCGATCAGAGTTACCTGGGAATGGTTTAGGCATTTGGAACCGCAGAGCTTGCCCCCACCACAGCTTATCCAACAAGGCCACACCTCCTAGTCCTTCCCAGACAGTCCCATCAACTGGGGACCAAGTACTCAAATATATGCGTCTATGGGGGTCATCCTCATTCAAACCATCAGATACCCCAAAGTCATAAGTTTCATCTAGAAACTGATTCCAGATGGATAGCTGTCCATCAGTACCTGCAAGGAACTAGTTTCAGGATCCTCCTGGATAACTGAAACCACAGATGTTCAAGTATTTGCAAATGACAGACACATGGCCTCCTGTGTACTAAATTATCCTTAAGTCACTTGTAACACTGAATACAATGCACATGGTGTGCAAATAGTTGGTATACTGTATTGTTTAGTGTTGCTACTTGGATGTGAAGCCCCCACCCAAAGGCTCATGGGGAGATGCTACTTTTGGAGATTTAGAAGCCTTTAGATGTTTGGGCCAGCTGAAGAGAGGTCACTGGAGGTGTTTCCTTAGGAGGTTCCTTAGTGTCTCCTTTTCTCTACTTTCTGTCTGCTTTGAGGTGACCTTCCTTTGTCACACACTCTCCTGGTCTTGACACTGTATCTTACAGTATCTTAGGAGCCTAGGAGCGCTAAGCCAAGTGACCTTAGCCTCAAACCATAAGCAGAGGTAAACCTTTCTTCATGCATTGCTTCAAGGATCCTGTCAGAGTGACCAAGCAGCAACCAGTACATTTTAGAAGCATTAGGAAGAAAATCATTTTCAGCACAGATGTGTTCTTCCTCTCTGAATAGCTTTGCTCAGTATTTGGTTGAAGCTATGATTAAAACCACTCTGCAGACACAGGACCCACTCTTAAGTTTCTAGTTAAAAAGGTTTTTTTCCCCTAGCCCTTTGGCATTCCTTCTAGGGTGTGGTGTTTCCTTGGTCTGAAGCTCTTTGGAAGGCTCCTCTCAGCCTCTCCATACTAGAGTGTGGATGGCGACCTCCTAGAGGTCAAGTCTACATTGTTAGTTCTCTTTACAACATCCCTTTCTTCCCACCCTTGGCCTGAGTGTCTTGACCATCTTGGTCTCTTTCCTGAGGGTTTTGCCCACGAGACCTGGCAAATTTTCCGTTGTCCCTTACAGCAGAAACGTCTAGGAAACACCAAGTTTAAAAGTGGACTGCATTCTAAAACCACATCTAAGTGACTTGTTTAGAACTCACATTTCCCCCTTGTGCTGATGTTCTTCATGGTGGTTAGTTTTGCCAGATTAGGCCAGGAGAGGCCATCTAACTAGTAGGGTTAAGCTAAGGAGAGGCCATCTAACTAGTAGGGTTAAGCTAAAGTGTGGAACCCTTAGAACCTTAAAGACTGTAACAGTTCAGTAGAACAGTGTTTCCGTGGGAAAATATTTTCTGGGTTCTGCATTGGAATGCTTGGATTTCTTTAAATGTCTGCAGGGAGTCTGAGCACCCCTCCCCCATATTACATTCAAAACAACCTACAGTCTTTTTTGAGGGGCTACTATACACCAGGCAGTGACAAGTCATTGCGTCTTATGTTCCTTTCGTTAATGCAGAGAAGTGGGAACTGGACACCCATTTCCACCCACTTCCATAGGGCGGTCAAAACTGCTCTTAGTGATTTGAACGTCATAGGAATAATTGGATTTAAGGCCTAATCCATAAGTTGAAATCAATACCTAGAACAGTTATAAGGCTAAGAACCTGTAGCTAGAGGTCATAGGCCCTAGGAAAGAGCCTAAATAGACATAGCATTAAACAGACTCCTAAAGACTTCTTGGCATCCCTGTAAATCAGGGCGTCAGCAACTCTCATCAGAAAAGCTTCTTTTCGGGATTGGTGAGATGGCACAGTGGGCAGGAGCACTGACGGCTCTTCTGAAGGTCATGAGTTCAAATCCCAACAACCACATAGTGGCTTACAACCACCCGTAATGAAATCTGAAGCCCTCTTCTAGTGGTCCAAAGACAGCTACAGTGTACTCATTTATAATAATAATAAAAAATAAATCTTAAAAAAAAAAAGCTTCTTTTCACTGCTGATGGTGGTTAGCAGAGAAACCCACAATGGTCAAGATGCAGAGAATAAGGAATTTCTATTCTAATTTCATTTAGTAGACTATGTTAATTATTTATCAATATCTCAGTTCCTTTTTTTTTTTTTTTAAGCCTGTGGACTCTGTTTTTAAGACTGATCTTTTAGCCAGGCGGTGGTGGCACACGCCTTTGATCCCAGCACTTGGAAGGCAGAGGAAGATAGATTTCTAAGTTCGAGGCCAGCCTGGTCTACAGAGTGAGTTCTAGGATAGCCAGGGCTACACAGAGAAACCCTGTCTCGAAAAAAAAAAAAAAGAGTGATCTTTTGATTGTACCTCAGAGTCCTCCGAGGCTGTGGGCATGCTCCTCTATTTACTGTTTCATCTGTCTTTGAATGGAACTCTCTCAAGCTTGCGAGTCCTCCCTGTTAGTCACTCTCTTGCTCTGCCAACTCTACTGATGATGACGCCCATCATGCCTTCTATTTTATTAATTTCACTTTTCGTTCCCAACATCTTTGTTTTTGCAAAATTTGAATTCTGTTACTGGATTTCTCTCCCATTTTGCTGACCTTTCCCATTCACATTGCTGATTTCTCATCCATTTCGACAACTTTCTCCTCTATGCCATTAGCTTTCCTCCACCTGTCTTGCCCTGGCTTCCTTACTTTACCCGTGTGCTTGGAAGGCAAAGGAACGGGCACTTGAAGCAGATGCTCATATTGAATCTATAATCAGGAAACAGAGAGAAATGAATACCTGTATGCCAGTATTTGTCCTCTCCATAATTAAAAAGGCTCTTTCAAAATAAATTGATGTAATAAAGAGAATCTCTCCTAGACATACAGAGTCTAATCTTAGACTAGACAGTTCCTCACGTAGAGTCTAACCTTAGACTAGATAATCCCTCACAGACATACAGAGTCTAACCTTAGACTAGACAATCCCTCATAAGTCTGCCTTTAGGTCCAGCTACCAAGTAAGTCTAGATTCTGCCAAGCTGACATACTTAGCATTACATTCATCAGACATTTTACTAACTTTGGTGTCCTTGAATCTATAGTCAAGGAATTAGCCTTTTAAAGGGCCATGGTGCCCTACTTTCTTTGTGTTTCTTATATTTCTGTGTCGCTGTGTGAACATCTCTTTATTTGGATATCTCTCCAGTTTTATTTGAGTATCTTCTTAGTGATCAGGCCAGGCCATCCTTGAGAGTTGGATCCCTAGTACCACTCAGAGAGGAGAAACAAAAAAACTATGATAGTAGCAACAGCTCCAAATTGTTCTGGAAATAATCAGAAACAGTTAGTCGATGCTGATATGTAAGCATGAATCAGTTGTGCATGCTGATATATAAGCATGTTCCTATAAGCAGAACACTGCAAAAGCAAAGTAGAGTGTCTGTGGTGTTAAAGATCATTTAAGGTAAACGTAGGGATATTAAATTGAGATAGATGGAAAAGGTGGGGAAGTGGAGAGAGGGCAGCTAGAGAAGTACTGTTGAATAAATGAAAGGGAAAAGAAGAACAGGAGTGGAGAAAATCAAAAAGGAAGAGAGGACCAGAGATTAAATATGAAACTAAAAAGGACTTCCCAATGATGAAAAAAGAAAGACAAAGAGGAAGAAAGGACCAGAGACTAAAAAATGAAACTAAAAAGGACTTCCCAATCATGAGAAAATTTGTAAAAAAAATTGGAAATTTTAAAAAAGGGGATTAAAAAAAATGAAAGCATAGCCGGGCAGTGGTGGCACACGCCTTTAATCCCAGCACTTGGGAGGCAGAGGCAGGTGGATTTCTGAGTTTGAGGTCAACCTGGTCTACAAAGTGAGTTCCAGGACAGCCAGGGCTACACAGAGAAACCCTGTCTTGAAAATCAAAAACAACAACAACAACAACAACAACAACAAAAAACAAACCAACAACAAAAAAACAAACCAAAACCAAAACAAAAAACAAAACAAAAAAAAAAAGAAAGAAAGAAAAGAAAAGAAAGAAAGCATAATATCTTTAAAAATACTATAAAGTTAGAATAAAGTTTTTTTTTTTTTCAACTACGATGCAGGGGATCTCAAAAGAAAATAAATAAGTAGAATTACTCAATAATGAAAAGGCATGTAGACAAAATTAGATGAATGTATGAAGGATTGTGGTGGTTTGATTGAGAGTGGCCCTCATAGACTTGTGGATTTGAATACTTGGTCCCTAGCTGGTAGAAATGTTCGGGAAGGATTAGGAGGTGTGGCCTTGTTGGAGAAGGTGTGTCACTGGGGTTGGGCTTTGTCCATGACACCAATTAGTTCCTTCTCTGTCACTTGTGTTTGCAGATCAGACAAGAGCTCCTAGCTACTGCTTTAGCACCATGCTTGACTGTCTGGTGCCGTGCTCCCTGCCATGATGGTCATGGACTAACCCACTGGAATGGTAAGCCCCCAATAAACTCTTTCTAGTTTAAGTTGCCTTGGTCCTGGTGTCTCACTGTAGCAATAGAAAAATACCTAAGATAAGGGCTATAAAGTAAGCCACAAAAGCGAAAAGAGATTATACAGTAAAAAATAGTACTAGCCTCATAGTAAGAAGAAAACAAGAGATACCCTAAGGGCAGAAGAGATAGAAGGAAGGCAATGAAGTGTTGGGGACATTTCTTTATGAGTCTTGGATGTTGTTGGGGACAGGGCCAGTGGAAGTTGTGAGCTTTGGCATTTCTAAGGTGTATGCTGTTGATGGACAGTCCTGTATGAGGTGTCTGGTATCCCCCAGAGATGCTCATAGTGGGTTCTCTTTGTGACCAGGGGACTCTGCTGGCCACATCTAGCTTTGCAGTCTGTGGGCTGGTCAGGCTTCCTCATATTCATATTCTTCCTGATATTCCCTAGTTTGTACCCCCTAGGGTGGCTAATGTCCTAGTTGGGGAGTGTCTCTCAGGGAGGCTGTTCGAGGGCGGAAGTGACCACAGCCTCATCCACTAGGCTTCCATCACGCTGCGGGAACGATGCCGCCGTGGACATCACACTATCCACAGGCGCTTTGGAGTTCTCGGAGTCTATATAGCAGAAGACCTCAGGACAGGTATATGACTCTGGATCCACCTGCTGACCTCAGGCTCCATGGCATCAAACTCTAGAGTTACTCTCAATTGGTGAGGTTGCTCTCCAGTACCCAGGGTCTCGCTTCCCTGTATACATCACTGCCGGAGCTAAGCATCTTCCCCCTAAACTTTTAGCTTTATAGGTGCCCAGCTTCCCTGCGTCCCATAGCTGTTTTCCAGCTCCCCTGAGCTGTGACAGGTGAACTCCAGACTTCCGGACTGGTGAGTGGAGGAGCTTCATTTAAACAGTAGTTTCCCTCTCAAGAGGGTACCTGGACACACCCCTCCCTACTGATGACCTGTCCTGCTAAATAAAATCAGTCTCTCAGCAAAGCCCACATCCAGACTTGATTCTTGTGAGGGCTGTGGGCGTGTCCTGTGGGTAGGAACTTTGTCTTGTTTTTCCAGGGCAGCATGTCTCACTCCTGGATGAGGTTGCAGCTTTCTCTTCCTCTTAATGGAGGAGCTGAGCAGTAGGAGTCACGTGACTTTCCAGTCCTTCCTTACTTTCCCCGCTGTTCCATCCCTCCTCTTGTGGATTTCCCAAGCTCTCCCATCTCTCGGGAACGAGCTCTATTTTCCTTTTGACTTGCATTTCTTTTGTTATGAGTGAATTTCATATGTTTAAGGGTCTTTGTAAAATCATTTGTTTAACCTCTCTTAATGTCCTGTCTTTTGCCTGTTACTCCCCTTTTTCTTTTATTGAAAGTGGAATTTTTTTTCATACAATATATCCCGATTGTGGTTTCTTCTCCCTCCACTCCTCTCTATCCCTCCCATGCAGACCTATCCTCCTTTTGTCTCTCATTAGAAAATAGACAGGCCTCCAAGGGATAATAATAAAATAAAACAAAATATACTAAGATGAAACAAAACCAAACACATCAGAAGAGGACAAAAAAAGCAAACAAGAGGGGAATGCTCAAGAAAAGCCACAAGAAACTGACACGGAGACCCACTTGTTCCCGAATTCAGGGACGCCAGAAGAACACTAAACTGAAAGCCACAATACACACACAAAGGGCCTGCAGGGCAGGGGAGGGGGAGGGAGGGAGGGAGAGAGATACAATTGAAAAATTAAAAAAGGTAAAAGATAAAATTTAAAAGAAAGAAAAAGCTCCGACAGGGCATTAGAACCTCCAGACACGCTGTTGAGTTCACTAACTCCCAAGAGCAGTTTGTTTCCCGGCAAGACTCCCTTGGAGGAAAAACGAATTTTTATTAGCAAGTGGTTATTAACTGGAGATAAATTCTGGTTAAGGGTGGGTTCCTGTGTCCACTCCATTCTGCTCTGTGGCCCCATCTACTGCAGACCCATGCAGGCCCCGTGCATGCTGCCTCAGTCTCTGTGAGTTCATGCGTTTATCAGTCCTACGGTGTTTCGAAGGCCCTGTCTTCTTGGTGTCCTCCATCTCCTCTGGCTCTTACACTCTGGCCTCCTCTCCCACAGAGCTGCCCAAACTCGAGATGAGAAATTTGAGCTGAGTGCCCTGGGGTCTCTCACTCTGTATATCATCTGGCTGTGAGCAAATCTCCAGATTTGCTTCCAGCTGCTGCTGGAGGAAGCCTCTCTCACAATGGCTAAGTAGGGCTGGCAGAAAGGCCTGCTTTTCCTCCGTCGCTGTCTGTCTGTCTGTCTGACTGTGCTCAGAGGCCAATTTCAGCATTATACTTAGTTGCTCTCCATTTTCCTTTCTGAGGCAGCCTCTCTCCCTGAAGAGGGAAGCTTATGGATTTGGTTAGACTGCCTGGCCAGTGAGTCCCAGTGAGTCCCTTTTCTGCCTCTTTGGCACTGGGCACTGGGATCACAGGTGCACAGTCATGCCCTGCCTTTTACACAAGTTCCAGAGCTCAGACTCATGCCATCTTGCTTGGGGGCAAGCACGTTAGTGACTGAGCCATTTCCCAGGCCTTGACTCTGTCTTCTCTGCTGAAGTTCACAGAGGCAGTCTCTAATACATTTTATGTGGAGCTCTGTATTTTCCTTCTTTTTTAAACAAATAATTTTTAATTGGCATACAAAGCAATGGACTTTACTATGGTTTTCCACACCCAGATATCACGGTTCTTGGCTCGTATCTATCCTTTTCTGTTTGTTCTCTATTTTGTGTCTTCTGTCCTCTCTTGGGTAACCCGTATGATTCCCACCTACCTTTACCGGTGTTTATGAATTTATTTCTTTAAAGCTTTTAGTGGATCCTCTAGGTCTTATACATACACACTAGACCATGTATATCTATCTGTATGTCATATCTATAATCTACTTGTTTATATCATCTCTATATCATCTATCTAATTTATATCATCTCTATATATATCATGTATCTGTATTTATCTGTCTCTGCCTCTATTTATGTCATTTATCTAATCTATATCGTGTATATAGATATGTATGTCTCTCCTACCACAATCATTTGGTGTCATTATCTGCCAGTTTGAATGATGTATAGAGAGATTTTACTCATTTATAGTGACATATAGAGGACTTCCTCTGTTTATAGTGTAATTATTAAATAATTCCTTTACACACATTAAGCATGGCATCAGACTGTGTTCTCCATCTTCCTTCAATGTGGAGAGCTTTTGGGACTTGTAGGAATTTGTCAGGAGTGTGACATTGGGCTAGGACAAGGACGCAGGCTCAAGATGAGTACAGCTGAAGAACGTGTTCTTTGTATCTGGATGGATCTTGTTAAGACCCTGAGTACACTGACCTTGGGACCTTTGTTTATGCTTGCTTTGTTCCTTAACTACTCTGCTTATGACTGGTTTGTTCCTTGACTACTTTGTTTATGTCTTAGGACTGACCATATTCTTTGCCTGTACCTAGAATGATATAAAAGCAGACTGGAAAAGAAAAACCTGCTTCAGCCTCAGCACTGGCTGGAGTCATTGTTCTAGCGTTGTCTAATTGCCTTTTTCTTTTCAGTCCTCACTCTTTCCCTCAAGACCCTGTTGGCTGACTGAGCTAGCTTGGTCACTTCAACTATTAAACACACTTTAGGAACTCAAGCAGAGAGAGTGCCTCTACCTGAATCACTCTCAGTTTTGCCCCCCAGATACCAATTTGCTTGCTTCATAATCTTCCAAGGCTCTGTCTTCGCTCTGGTGGAGAAGTTTGACCATTCTTCTAGGGCTGTCCTGCTGGGAAGAGCTTCTCTTTATCTTTCTTCATCTGACACTCTTACGATCTCATCTTAATTCCAGAAGGACTGTTTTTGCTGGACATAGGCCTCTCTGACTTGTCTTACATTTGTAAACTTGGTTGTGAAGCAGAACTCACAAGTTACTGCTGTAGAGATGAACATGACAGGCGACATGTTTTGAAAATGTGGGATTTATGAGGACAATCGAGCAGGGTTGTTACTAAGCCTGCAACACTAAGGTCCAGAAAGCAACTCAGCCAAGGTCACAGTGGACACCAAGGACAGAACTCATTTTCCAGACTGCTCAGCCAGCATCAGGGTGTCCTGCTAGGTACTGGCCGCAGCTTCTCACCACCACTGTGTTTCATGGCCATGGCATCTAGGATGAGTGTCGAGGGCACCCTAAGCCTTCTGTCATGAGGACCCAAGGACTCATGGTGAGGGAGGGGGTACCATCCACCATGATTTACAGGGCAAAAAGTTCTTTCTTGCTGCCATTTGTCAGTTAGACGACCATGGATTCAGAAGATGTTAAATACTTGTTGATTTGAACAAAGCGTTATGGCTTGCTTATATGTTTGTGCTTTGTGTTTGTGAAAAGACAAGTATTTTTATTTGTGAAAAGAAAAGGAGATTTTTTTTTCAGTCGCCGTCTCAAAGTGGCTGAGTTCTTAGGAGACAGTAGAGCACATGGGAGAAGGGATCTATCTGTACCTGTCTGTAGCCTTTCATAAACACAGGACAAGGAAGGAAACTGTGCTGTTCAGTCGTGGTCACCAGGTGGCGCTACACACACGTGGTCAAGTCCAATTTTCTAGTCCTCGGGGATATTTTTATTTACAGAAGCACAGAGAGAGAGAGAGAGAGAGAGAGAGAGAGAGAGAGAGAGAGAGAGTTAAAAACTCCACAGGTCCTGAACTTTGGTGCAGAATAGGAAACATGGAAGTAAGTGGGAAACTCCTAAAGAACTTGTGCTGTCTAGTTGTATAGCTGATAATCCTCTATCTAGCAAGTAGAGAATCAGGAGTCCAGCACAAGAAAGTGTCGACATTCCAGGCTCAAACTCCTCCAGGATTCGGGCTCCAGGGCTAGCAGGTCACTTGAGTGGATCCTGTCTTAGGGAGAAAGGTAATTTCCATTTCTACCCAGGAAGTTTATTTCCTTCTGTACTTGTTTCATTTATTGACTTTTTCCCTTCCAGGGACAGCCTGGAGCTTTTGGAGGAGGGGTTAGACAAGGCTATGTCCCAGTAGTTCCTATGGGGAAGAGCCCTGGAACACCTAGTCGTATCCATCCCTCGGAAGGAAGCTTGTGTAGGCACATCCGTGTTTCTCCGCATCCTGAATCTTCTGGTCTATTTAGCAAATTTGCTCTGAGGAGGAGGGAACCCAAACCCCACGCTTCCATCCCCAGAGCCCTTTCTTGGTACCACAAGAAACAAGTGAGTGTTGGCCCTCTGCCACTTTGATTGTAGGCCAGGGACCACTGCACCCGGATGCCCAGCAGTGATGGGACTCAGGCGGCTGCTGTGGTTGCCAGCCCTGGGTACGCATTAGTGGCTGGGCCCAACTCCTGAAATTTCTGCTGCGGATGCCGCTGGCCTGGAGACCACACTTTGAGGATCGCAGGGCAGATTGCTGATGGGGGAGAATCTGCAGCAGGAAAGAGCCGATGGCAGCAGCTTCGTTGCGCTTTTTCTCAGGGGGTTGTTCGTTCAAGGATGGCAGGTCACTGCGGAGTGCCTGTCCTCTGAGAGTACAGTAAAACGTTCTTTCTAGACCAGTGCCTCCAGACTTAGCATTGCAGTGGGATGAATACGCGCTGACTCTGGCTTCCCAGAGAGCCTGGTTTAATGGTTTCAGAGTGTAGTTTGGGCATTGGTAGCCCTAAAAGCTCCCTTGCTGTGTACACCTGAAATCCCAGTACTCTGGAGCTGGTGGGAACAGTATGAGTCTGGTCGGATTATATAGGAAGACTATCACAAGCAAACAAGGCTGATGATAGGTGAGCCTGGGCTGAAAAGTTACATCTCTAGCTCTTACTGTCCGCACATTCTTCCATTTGTTGTTTCCTTATTGCTTATTGATTTAGAGACAAGCTCTTGCAAAGCCCACATCATGAACTTTAAGCTACTGAACCTCCCACCTGCACCTCCTAAGTTTATGCAGTGTTGGGGATGAAGCCCAAGGCTTTGTGGGTGTCTGTCAAACATCCCACGAACTCTGGCCACAGACCCCTTCCTCACACTTGTTATATCTGAGATCTCACTGTGAACCCCTGCTTAACCTTCAAGATCTAGTTCAAACATTTCCTCACGAGAGACTTGCCTCCCTCCCACTCCTCACGATTAATTGTTGCCTTTCGTGTCGGTCTCCCGAAGCGCTTTGGACACGCCTGAGCTATCACTTCTTTTTCCCTGGATTACAGTTATTGACATGCATACCTGCGCTTAGCAGTCAATGGTCCACCTCTCAGGGTCTTAATACTTTGTGACAGGATGAGTCCTGTATGGGGGGCATGCAGTTAAGCATGCATGGGACTCTGGGTAAGGAAGTTTATTCATCCTGGAGGTGGGTTCTTGTTCAAAACCAGCCTGGAAGCCACTCACAGAGAGACGGTCATGGCTGCGAGAGCAGGCCTGGGTCTCCTTCCACGTGTTGTGTTCTTTCTTCCCAGGCACTCGCTACAGTCAAGATTATATACGCACTGTGGCTTGTCTTTCGAGAGCCTGTCTCTGTCTCTCGTTCCAGACACTCAGTTCCCAGCCATATCCATGCTTGGATGTCCTTGCTTGTACACACATTGCCATTACTAGAGTGACATCTTGCTCTTCCCCTGCTGTAGCATTTTCTCTGTCCAGTCACATTAGGGCAGTGACAGGCCTGTGATTGGGCGGGAACAGAAAGGTGGAGCGAGAGTTGGAGGAGGAGAAAGGTCAGGAGTAGGAGGAGGGAGGTCGTCATCATGGAGGCAGACGATGAGGACCAGCCAGACCTCACGAGGTTATACAACCAAGCAAAGGTTTTTACAAAATAGATTCATTGGGTTAGAATACTGTCTTTATTATTTGGTTCTGAAACTATTGTATTGGCATCTTGTAAATTGTGATCTTATTATTATATAAATCTAATTGGCTATTAAGGCTTTAAGAGTCATGCTTTACTTACCGGGTCTTAGGCGCTATTCGGATAAATGATTGTGGGGGATGTTTAAAGAGTTGCATGTGAGCAAGATGTTTTTAATAGCTGGGAGAGTGAGCGAGATGTTTTTTAATAGCTGGGAGAGAATAATAAGAGCCCACTGGGACGTGGCCCGCGGGAAAGCGAGTTTGAGGGGTGGATTCATTTTTTAAAATTCCCACAACATTCCCCCACAATACCCTTCTTGCTCTTGCTTGGCTGGCTAAAAGCCATGCTTGGCCTACATTGCTTCCTGGGCCTCCCAGGCTGAGCGCTGTCTTTTCATATCCTTTTAAAGTTTTACATGTATGTTGTATGGCTTGAATATATCTCTCCAAAAGTTTGTGTGTTGAAAACCCACAGATTTGTGCTGATGGGATTTTGAGGTAGGTCCTCTGTGCTAATTAGGAATAGGTGACACCCTAGGGGACGGGAACCCTGACAACGGGATTAGTGACTTTGAAAGCACTAATGTGCCGTGTGTCTGCTTTTACCACACGGCAGTCTTTATGGTGTCACAGTGCAGCAGGTGTGTGTTACATACCGCCAGCATGCGATGCAGCATACGGTGTCACAAAGCATTCTTTCTTACTAGATAGTATCCCTCTCTTTGACTACCCAGTCTGCATGGCCATGTACCAAATAAACTTCTATCATTTGTAAATTACCTGATCTCAAGTATTTTGTTATAGAAATAGAAAACAGGCTGGGGCAGAATCTTTATCAAAAGGTATAAATACTTCAATCTTGCTTCATATAATCCTTGCACACACTAGATGCTTTGCAAGTGTTGAGCTGAGATGTTTACACACCCATTCTCAAACATTTTCCCTAACATTCACACAAAAGACACATCCCCACAGTTCACATCTCTGATGTCATAGTTACCGTTCTCTTGACACATGCTGATTCTTCACCCATATGGTTACTGCTTTGGACTGATGGGACACATTTTCCTGGGGGCAGCCAGAGCCTCAATGGGAGGGAGACAGAGTTAGAAACACTCCCACCTGCCACCTGGGTTCCAATGTGTCTAGGTCTCAAGTAGAAGGGTGTGGACTTACTATAGTCTAGGCCATGTGGGAGGTGCTTTTAAACTTATTCCTAGGCTTCTCACAGCAATCTCGTCATTAGCTGTTGTGTCCTTATGTTATGTAACAGGAAAAGTGATTTGCTTAAAGTTGTGTGGATACAAAGGAGGAAAGCCACAGGGCTTTCTCATTGCTTTCTAGGTCTCTTTCCATTGTTGGAACTGTGTATTTCTTGAAGGTGTGTGCTTGGACTTAGTAATGTTTTTATGTTCTATTTTATTTTAAGTATATGTGTGTTTTGCCTGTGTGTGTGTCTGCACCATGCAGATTCCTCTATTTTTAAGTTACCTGATCTTAAGTATTTTTGTTGTAGAAATAGAACACAAATTGAGACAGTATTGGTGCCCACAGGGGTCAGAAGAGGGTGCTGGATTTCTCGGAACTGGAGTTACAAATGGTTGTTAGCTGCTGTGTGGGTGTAGGGACTCTATCCCTGATGCTCAGGAGAAGCAGCTGGTGCTCTTAACTGCTGAGCTGTCTCTCCAGCCCGTCTTAGATACTGACCCAGAGCCTGGTGTCAGAAGACAGTGCTGAGCCGAACCGAATCGCTCGTGGCCACTTCTGTCTTTGTTACAGACTCTGGTTGAGTGGATATGTTCAGATCAGATGTTGCTTTATCTCCATCCCTGGGCCCTTCACAAATATTACATGAGAGCTCTGCTTTAATTATCTTCTGTCTATCAGCAGCTGAAAGCCTCTGTAAATGTGAATTGTACAATTGCATATGCCCATGTCATGGGCGCGGACAGATTTTTTAGCAGGGTGTTATCCAGTTACATTTATGTTGATATTCAACTACTCGTACTTTTGAATTCTATAATTTTTGTGTGGTTCTTTTTCATAGTTTTGATTCTCCAATGAGATTGCCCATTTATTTATTTATTTTTTAAAGACTTATTTGTTTTATGTGCATGAGTACACTGTTGCTGTAGACACACCAGAAGAGGGTGTGGGATCCCATTACAGATGGTTGTGAGTCACCATGTGGTTGCTGGGAATTGAACTCAGGACCTCTGGAAAAGCAGTCAGTACTCTTAACTGCCGAGCCATCTCTCCAGCCCTGAGATTGCCCGTTTTATTAATTGCTAGTGTCTGCATTTTCCCCTCTAAGTCGCGAACATATTTTCTTTGTGGTCACCTTACAGCCTTGTCTGCCAATTTGATCGGTGTCCCCTCTTTACTCATTTCTTTGAGACAGGTTGGACCTGAACCACTCTCCAGTTGAGCATGACCTTGAGCTGATGCGCTTACCTGGCCTTGTCCTCCAAGATGCTTCTATTTGCTGTTTTATTTCTTTGTTGTTAGGGGTTCAGTGGTTTTTTTTTTTTATTATGTGCTAAACCTCATGGGTTTTATTGTCTTCTTTTAAAGAGTATTGCATTTTTCTTGGTCAGCAGTTAGTCTAGTGGATCACCTAGGCATGAGAGAGAGGGGGGGGGAATCTTTGATTCTGATTCTCTTTTGGTGGGCTCAGCCCAGTCCTCCTTGAACGGTAGGGTGAACCAATTCTAAAGGTGAAGCCCCCTGGATCTCTGCACAATACTAGAGCATTGTAGGGTTCTGGTTGTCTCTTATGGCCACTAGGAACATAAAATGCCTCTCCCACTGCGTGACCCTGAAATCTCTGTTCAGTACACGGCTGCTAGCATGCATTCTCTCCTGATCCCATGAAGCTTTACCTGCACGTGTGCAGCTTTGTCTGCTCATTTCCTCCTAGCACTCTGCCCTACAGCACAATCCTGAGAGCGTCCCTTATTTGCTCTTCTTTCTTCTATCAACAGTGTGGGCTTTGCCTCCCCCTGCCATGGTTAGAGAGTAGAGGAAGACCTTACTTTGCAGGGATTTCTTCTTTGAAAGGCTTTGCCTCCATCTGTCTGTGGCAGACACCTAAAAGAGTTATGTCACATATGTGTTTCAGCTAATTTGACTACTGATGTCAGAACGGTGAGCTCGATGCCCATTTTACTTTGTCATGAGGACAATCAGATGTTATCTTGTCATAGACAGACATTTGTCTGTGCTGAGACAAATGAAGCTCAGAGTATGTAGGTGCCACAAGAATACACCACAACTCAGAATAGAGTTGCTTTCTATTTCACTCCTATCCAAAGAAAAGTATGCATTCATTAGCATTGTGTCTCTGTGTGTGATGGTGGTGTTTGTGGTGGTACTGGGCATTGAACCCAGGACCTCCCACATGCCAGTGGACTATATCACTAGCCCACTCCATATTGCCTACCTCATATAGCCCTCTCCCAAACCTCTTTTAAACTTTTTCTTTTGAGACAATATATTGCTAAGTTTCCCAGGCTAGCCTTGAACTTGCTCTGTAATCCAGGAATGGCTCGAACTGGAGCTCTCTCTACCCCAGCCTCCCAAGTAACTGGAATTCAGGTCCTCATCACCACTCCTGGTGGGAATAGTCATAAGTCTCTCATCTGCCTTCATGGCTCCAATTCTATCCCAATTCATGTTATCCCCTTTTAGTGACTTTGGACCGTATTCTGTCTCATCCAGCAAGCGCTGCATGTCCAGTATCGACCCCACCCTTTCTTGCCTCTGCTTTTGTCAAAGTGTCTAGTGAGGATCCTTATTTATGCTTGCATTTTCTCAGCATCAGGCAATGAGATTTTCAGGAAGTCATCTTTGGAGATGCTTGTTAACAAAACCAAAGGAGAAACAAGTACCATTTCATACACTGCTGTCTAGAGCAGGTGCTCAGGGGGTTAGGGCAGGGGGGCGGGGGGCAAAGCCTGCAGGTATCAGCAGCAGGATCCAACAAGCTGGAACACATCTCCATACACAGCTTGGACAGGCTTTCTCTTGATATGGGCAGTCGGGTGATAATTCATGCATCTCTCTATTATTCTTGGCATGCTGGAACTATCCCACTAACTTTCTTCTTCTATATTTTTCCTGGAAGCAACTTCATGAAAGTCCCTTTATTATCTGTCTAACCACGCTGACATAAAGCTATCCACCCCTCTCATTTAATTTTAACATTGCTCTTTTTTTCCCTTTACATTTCTAGCATACTCTAGAATTTTGCATCCAATTTCTTTATAGTTTTCCTTCGACAGAAATGGGAGGGGAGGCCCTTGATCCCGGGGAGGTTTGATGCCTATCATAGGGGATGCTGGAGCGGGGATGGGCGTGGGGGAGGAGAGTGTAGGTTGGGGAGCACTCTCACACAGGCAAAAGGGGAGGGGGAGGGCAGATGCAGGATGGGGGTTGGTGGAAGGGGTAACCAGGAAGTGGGATATCACTTGAGATGTAAACGAATGGAATGATTAAAAAAAAAAGAATAAACAGGATAGGGTTTCATACAAAAAAATTAAAAATGTTTTATCATTGTGTTTGTGTGCGCGCAGGTGCCACGGTAGACATGCAGGATTCAGGTGCTAACTTTGTGGAGCCCCTTCTCTCTTTCCACCTTTATGAGGCGTTGTGTGACACAATTCCCGGGAAGAACAGATGTCTACTGACTCCCGATGGGAAGTCAATGACAGGCTAAAGCAAGACTATCACCGAAGTCCAGCTTGGTGAGCCAATGAGTTTATTTAGGTTCCTAACAGAAACACAGCTAACAGTTTACTCAGGAGCAGAAGTGACTTGAAGTCAACTCTATGACCAAAAGCCCACCCCAGCAAGGGCGAAGGCCGGGAAAGCCGGAAGGCCATGGAAGCCAGAAGTCAGTGAAAGCCGGAGGCCCGTGAAAGCCGGAGGCCCGTGGAAGCCGGAGGCCCGTGAAAGCTGGAAGCTCGTGAAAGCCGGAAGCCAGCATCATACCACGCAACCTGCAGGCAGCTTACAAGCTGGACAATGCTTCATCCAGGCACCTCAGCTTGTCTGAGGGGCTTGCTCAAAGTCCTTACTGCTCGTATACTTAGAGAGGGAAAAGCCTAGCAAATTTGGTCACTTTCAAGGACTTCCTGAAGCTATGTAGTCACTTACTTCCCGAGTTTTCAAGAGCCTTTGTTGAGATGGAATATGCCCCCTCCCTTTAGAACATTCTGGGTCTTAAGGAGCCTTCCTCAAAGCATCTCTCAAGATGAACTATTTTAACTTGGAGGAAACTGATATATAAGACGTAGAATCTAAGAACTGAACTCAGGTCATTGGGCTTGCAGAGTAAACAGTAAATTCCTTTAACTACGGAGTCATTTTCTTCCCTTCAACCTTTCTTTGTTCTTCAGAAACATTCTTTCATTACGTGTGTGTGTGTGTGTGTATGTGT